>OX442418.1:9301296-9561110 GCA_949361645.1 Spongilla lacustris | reverse complement strand
GGTGAAGTTGCAGTTGGACACTGCCTCTGTGATGTGCTCTGTTCACCAGCCAGCATTAGAAACATGTGACAAGTATTTTTTCGTCATTTATAAAAAAAAAAATCTGTTCAGGATTCTAATAACACCCACCGTGCTAGCCGTGTTAGTAAATTGGTGTATGTGGAAGATTTTTTATGACAACGTCAACAACGAGGTCATGTACAACTTGTATTACATACATGTATACAAAAATAAAATAGAATCTTACTTATGCATGTAAAGAGTAAATAGTTATACATGTATGTGTGTGTATGTTTTTTCAAATTCAGCATTCTTTGAAATGTCTTCCATGGTCTACGGGTGTGGATATTCGGTTTGTGAGGATGCTGGTCTGTCCATCAAGAAATGGTTGAGTCACCAGGCCATTTCCTTACAAAACACTACAGCAAAACAATCTAGTCAGTGCCACTAAAATCCATCATAAGGTTAATCACTGATGATTGGATAGGTATGGGACCAATCCTGCTCTTCAGAACCAATCAGAGGAGAGGGGCAAGGAGGTGGCCTAGCTGGGAACCTTGCACCAAATCAGTTTTATATCTTATTTTAACCCATGCAAAAATATTACAATGGGAGCACTTTTTGTAAAGAAACTGGCCTGGTGACTTGACCCATTCAGTCTTGATGACAGACCAGCATCCTCAAAAGTCAAGGACTTGAGGAAAGAGAAATGATAGTTAATTAATCTCGGGCTGATTGGCATGAAAATTACAAGCAAGGCCAATTATAATCTTTATGTAATAATTTGTATCCATATATTTTCTGCAGGTACTGGTGATGGTGAGAAAAAGTAGGGAAAATGTATTTCATTTTTGGTAGCATTATTGGAGGCTAACCCTAACCCTAAATGAAACCTGACAAACACTTTCAAGAGTTCTGAACCATTTGTGCTCAGTGTCTTATCGGTAGAGAAACAATTGCATACATTTGTACACCATATGCAATAGGCCTTTTATTTGTACTGCAAGGCGCATGTTTATTTGATATCAAGTAATGTGGATGTACTAATTATTCGTTACCCCATCGCTTAATTAAATATATTTACATCCAGACATATCTGATCTATGCTTTTGCGCAGGGCAATCCCAGGATTGTCCTGATCCATGCTTTGCGCACGAGCAACCCCAGGATTGCGCGGCCAATCCATCCAGGGTTTTGCGCAGGACAATCCCGCGGGATTGCGCAAATCCATGCTTTGCGCGTAACATATAGATGGTTATTGAAATGGCCGCGGTTTACTTCTGCACCTTCCAGTGGTGGATCGATCCAAGGGCCATGTGGAACGGGCCCCCCCCCCCCCCCCCCCCCCCCCTCCCCCTCCCCCCCCCCCCCTCCCCCATCGGAAGCCTTGGACAGAGCCCCATAAGGCCCAACGCTTCGAGCATATTATGAAGTAAAAATGATGTTTTGAATATGTTAGTATCTTACATGCATAAACCCGGAAGATTCAGTGAAGGCAGCCAATCTGGGTCTACTTCTCGGTTTGCCCTTGAATGCCTTGATGAAGTGCGGGGGCACATATCCGAGCATTAAGATGTGACGCCGAGTCTTTGCGACCAATTTCAGCCAGGAAGTGTCCTCGACGTAAATGGTCCGGGCTATAACCGGTCCCGACCATTTACGGTCCCCCCCCGAAACCATCCATGGGTCCACCACCCATGGTTTCCCTCTGCTACATATTGGTCCCCCCTTTTGTAGTCACAAATATGTCAACCTTTTCGAGCCGACCATAAAACACAAGATTCAGAAAATGACTTACGAGTTAAGAAACATATCCGTGCCGTATTTCTCGAGGCAGAGCATGCACTGAGCTGTTTTTAAAATGAGTAGCGAGTATATCAGCAAAAAGGAATAGTATTGTGACAAATTCGATGACATATATATACATGTATACAACTCTTCATGCGTGCACAGATTTCTTTCGTTACGCTCAATGTTCTAAAACTTCCAATTGCAGTATCGGACGGAGAGATACCATTTGCAACAACATGCATCAAGCTTAACTTAAGATAATCAATTTACAGCTAATCATTTTGAGAAAGTTACATGTATGTAACGTGTAGTATTGGTGTGTACTGTGTCAATCTGCATGCTGACAGTATTGTGCAGTATTTCGTATGTGTAATGTAGTGGGCGGATGGGGGGGGAGGGGGGGGGGCGGCTCCCCCCCCCCCCCCCCCCCCCCCCCCCCCCGTCAAAATATACTTCACTAATTATGCAGCATACAACTAGTAGTATACGATAGCTAGCTTCGCGCATCATTTATGCGCTGCGCATGAATGATAAGTGGATGCTTGTGTTAGATCGCTAAAAAATGCCCCCTCCCCCTCCATGACCAATCTAATCGGGGGGGCGGACCATCTGTGGGCAGAGGGAGACCATCTATGGCACCATGGACGGTCCTAGGGGGGACCGTTCACAGCGCCACGGATGGTCCGGGGGGGACCATCTGCAGTTACCCATGGATGGTCCGGGGGGACCAATTATTGGGGGACCATCCGTGTGTGACAGAAGCTGTTCCTTCGTCCTTTATGACAATTCTAACTCGTATTCCCCCATAATGGGGTTCTTACTTTAGGTATCCTGTACAATCTTGTACCTTTGCCCACCATAGAATTGGTCAAACACTCTTTAACACTGGTCTACCGGAGTATGGCGGAGTGCACGATAACGTGGATAAAATTACACACACACACACACACACACACACACACACACACACACACACACACACAACACACACACACACACACACACACACACACACACACACACACACACACACACACAACACGCGCACACACACACACACACACACACACACACACACACACATACACATACACACACACACATAAACACACACACACAGTTAGAACTCGCGAAGAATTTTGCTGAATCACAATTTATATATACATGTATGCTGAGACGACAATATGAATATACATTTTATTCCTCGCGAGTTATAACTGTGTGTGTGTGCCGGGTGCATGTGTGTGTGTACATTTCTATGTGTGTGTGTGTATGTGTGTGTGCATGTGTGTGTATGCATGTGTGTGTGCATGTGTGTGTGTATGTGTATATGTGTGTATGCGTGTGTGTGTGTAATTTTATCCACGTTACGTATCGTTTCTGCCATACTACCGATCGGTATATATATATTAACAGTGTTAAAACAGTGTTTGACCAATGGACCTTTTACCTCTGACATCATACATGAATTATGGGGGGGGGGGGGGGGGGGGGGGGGGCAACTTTAAACTGAGAGGCATATACACACTGTAACTCTCTATAAATGAGGGCATTCAAGCGACCTACAAAATTGCGTGCGACCGAGGCATGTAGCATATTCATCAGTGGAATACTCACGTCATATAATATAATACCCAGCATAGTGCAACCAACGAAATTATACGAGGTACGTACATACATGTACATGCTACGTAACCCGAACGCTGATTCTAACGTACATGTAACAACTATGTTTGATCCAATTATCTTTAAAAGCAAACATATTATGAGTTCATCGAGTGCTGACTCACCCATGCACAAGCCCAGTAGAACCCAACTTTGCGATCACATGATCATTTAAGGCGTGACGGTTAATTTTCCATATATAGATACACAGAATTCATGACGATGGCTTACAAGAAAAGTCTTTTCTGAACTATCCATAGACTGATGAACTTTCTACCCTCGATATATATCTTTCAGTGTTTGAAATGCATTCATGAATATACAAAATCACTTATATGTATGTTTGCACAAGTTTAAGGCCAAGTATATATCCAAGTGTATACCTCTCCAGCTGATTTAAGCTCTAAGAGATCTGCAAGTTGGATTTCGTTCCATCTTTCTATCCATGTGGTTTGTTTTCCCATTATTTCAAAACACACGCTAACAAGTATAGGTTTACATACTAATTTTGATTACTCAAGCTCTTTTTATGTCACGATTACATACGACAAGGATTTTAACACAAATGATTTTAATATTAATATAATACACATATATACATATACATGTATATACACATCTGAGAAGTGTTTCAGTCCAGCACGTGCATACTTTTTGTTGGAGTTTGGGGGGGGGGGGGGGGGGGGGGGGAGGGGGGGGGGAGGAGCATAAGAGGGTGTGCAACAAAAAAAAAAGTTGGCTGTTCTATCAATTACCCGGTGTCATCCATCCATATCGAGGTGGAGGGGATGAATTATTGTCCAGGTAGTGCAATATAATTGAGAAGTAGATTCTGGCAAAATGAGAACATCATCAGATTGCTACAAGATATAGGTATATTTTTGCATAAGCATTAACATTATCACCATTCTTGGTAATTGAATGAAGAAATTGAACATTCTTGTGTCTTGAAGGCTAACAGGCACGCGCGTACATGTAGCCGTGCCGGCTTACACCGACATGCACAGAAACAGCGCTGTAATTAACCCATTATTAAATGGAGTAGGTTCATTTTATATAACAATTATGTAATAATGAGTTATAGAAACTCAAACTTAATTATGGTAGTGGTCTTCTAGCATTAACATTTTCAGGTTTGATTTATTGTTAATTAACCGATTAATTGCGGAAGACTCCAATTGGCGTCCGATAAATGTTTCTCAGAGCGCGGTGGACTCCAATTGGCGTCCAGCTGGAAGCGAATGGTTTAGGCGGTTTTAACTAACAGACGCTTTGTTATCTGCACATATCCTGTAACTTTTCGGAGTTGCTTGTCAGTGATAACTATACTGTAGAAGCTGAAAGGGTGCATCGCTATTCTAGTTTGGGTGCAAAACACGCTCGAACAAGGTAATAAGTATGGCCATACTCCGGTTAGATAATGGAACACGTACTGTGTTGTATAGAATGTCGAAGCGAGCGCGTACGGCTCCAGACTGACGAGGTTTTGGAAACGCTCGACGACACCGTGGACATGCAATGCAGTGACGATAGCGGTGATGACGATCTTATGATGGTAGTCAGCGACGACCAATTTAGCGACCTAGAGAAGGGAGGTACTACGCCCCTAATTGTAATATAATTCATACTGGTGGGCGTCTACGCTCGATAGATATGACATGCAAACAGATGACATCATGTATAGTTAGTATGCCCAAACAGCTGATGCCATCTTGACATTTGAACGTTGTAGCAACCAAGAGAAGATGGCTGGAATCTACAGACAGAGAGGAGTGCGAGTCACAAGGCACCCACATCATGCATGGCCAAACAGCTGATGTCATCTTGACATTTGAACATTGTAGCAACCAAGAGATCTGAAGAATAGGAGAGTGTGAGTCACAAGGTACCCACCGTACGACCACATCAACACAAATAATTACAGACAGCGACAGTGCACACATCCATCTTGATACTCACAGTGCAAACCCAGAGATATGCACACATCCACTCACAGCGCAAACCCAGAGCTATGCACACATCCATCTTGACACTCTCAGCGCAACCAAGAGCTATGCACACATCCATCTTGACACTCTCAGCGCAAACCCAGAGCTATGCACACATCCATCTTGACACTCTCAGCGCAAACCCAGAGCTATGCACACATCCATCTTGACAGTCACAGCTCACACCCAGAGATATGTACACATCTATCATGACAGTCACAGCGCAATCCCAGAGCTATGCACACATCCATCTTGACAGTCACAGCGCAATCCCAGAGCTATGCACACATCCATCTTGACACTCACAGCGCACACCCAGAGCTATGCATACATCCATCTTGACACTCACAGCGCAAACCCAGAGCTATGCACACATCCACTCACTAAGCAAACCCAGAGCTATGCACACATCCATTCACAGTGCAAACCCAGAGCCACGCACACATCCACTCACAGCGCAAACCCAGAGCTATGCACACACCCACTCACTATGCAAACCCAGAGCTATGCACACATCCATTCACAGTGCAAACCCAGAGCTATGCACACATCCACTCACAATCACTGTGAATGGATGTGTGCATAGCTATGCACACGTCCCATCTTGACACTCTCAGCGTAAACCCAGAGCTATGCACACATCCATCTTGACAGTCACAGCTCACACCCAGAGCTCCATCTTGACACTCACAGCGCACACCCAGAGCTATGTACACATCCATCTTGACAATCCCAGAGCTATGCACACATCCATCTTGACACTCACAGTGCACACCCAGAGCTATGCACACATCCATCTTGACACTCTCAGCGCAAACCCAGAGCTATTGACCCATCCATCTTGACACTCTCAGCACACACCCAGAGCTATGCATACATCCATCTTGACACTCACAGCGCACACCCAGAGCTATGCATACATCCATCTTGACACCCTCAGCGCAAACCCAGAGCTATGCACACATCCATCTTGACACTCACAGTGCAAACTCAGAGCTGTGCACACATCCATCTTGACACTCACAGTGCACACCCAGAGCTATGCACACATCCATCTTGACACTCTCAGCGCAAACCCAGAGCTATTGACCCATCCATCTTGACACACCCAGAGCTATGCATACATCCATCTTGACACCCTCAGCGCAAACCCAGAGCTATGCACACATCCATCTTGACAGTCACAGCTCACACCCAGAGCTCCATCTTGACAGTCACAGCTCACACCCAGAGCTCCATCTTGACAATCACAGCGCACACCCAGAGCTATGTACACATCCATCTTGACAGTCACAGCGGAATCCCAGAGCTATGCACACATCCATCTTGACACTCACAGTGCACACCCAGAGCTATGCACACATCCATCTTGACACTCTCAGCGCAAACCCAGAGCTATTGACCCATCCATCTTGACACTCTCAGCACACACCCAGAGCTATGCATACATCCATCTTGACACTCACAGCGCACACCCAGAGCTATGCATACATCCATCTTGACACCCTCAGCGCAAACCCAGAGCTATGCACACATCCATCTTGACACTCACAGCACACACCCAGAGCTAGGCACACATCCATCTGACACCCACAGTGCACACCCAGAGCTATTGACACATCCATCTTGACACTCTCAGCGCACACCCAGAGCTATGCACACATCCATCTTGACACTCACAGTGCAAACTCAGAGCTGTGCACACATCCATCTTGACACTCACAGCACACACCCAGAGCTAGGCACACATCCATCTGACACCCACAGCGCACACCCAGAGCTATTGACACATCCATCTTGAAACTCTCAGCGCACACCCAGAGCTATGCACACATCCATCTTGACTCTCACAGTGCAAACTCAGAGCTGTGCACACATCCATCTTGACACTCACAGCACACACCCAGAGCTAGGCACACATCCATCTGACACCCACAGCTCACACCCAGAGCTATTGACACATCCATCTTGAAACTCTCAGTGCACACCCAGAGCTATGCACACATCCATCTTGACACTCACAGCACAAACCCAGAGCTATGTACATATCCATCCATCTTGACACTCACAGCGCACACCCAGAGCTATGCACACATCCATCTTGACAGTCACAGCGCAAACCCAGAGCTATGCACACATCCATCTTGACACTCTCAGCGCACACCCAGAGCTGTGCACACATCCATCTTGTCTCATTAGAATGCCATCATTGGTGCTCTTGACTTCTTCTCTATGTCGTACCACCTACTATAGGTATCGAGACAAAGTCAACCGGAATCCATACGCGCGCACAAAAAAACTGTTACTGCCTTAGCATCTTCCACGGCACTAAATAGAATTGCGGGTACTCCTCGGATACTAAAGTGATATCGATTGATTATGATCGATAACATCACTCTTTCCCGATGAGCCAGTAAAAACGGTTCTCACATGCTTAGTATCGCTCTGATATACTTACTTTCCACAGGTATGAAAACTGTTCCACACTGTTCGCGTCATAAACGTCCTCATAAGCCTGTACGTCGCTGTTGAATACCGTTATATGATTACCTTTCGCAAACGGATTTCAAAACGGAATGCACTAGCGCATAGCTGAACTAATGACCTGTCCGATTACTAAAAGTTGCCAATACAATAGTCGCTTCATTCAAAAGTTATCACGCGCCTGTCACACGGTATGTCAAATTAGATTATAAACCAAAATTAATTCCGCGGTTATCGTTACGTGTGGGCAATAATTCCGCTTATAATCGGTTAAGCACTAAAACGTCGATACATCGTCACTTTTCCGCTTTTATTTAGGTTACTGATTCTATGGTTTATAAATCACACAGTTAATAGTTTCTATTATATAATGATAGTAATCAATTAGATTCGTATTTTAACTTATTTTTGTATATTCATCAATTCATTTATATTGATCGCGTTCTTCTGTGGTACATACGTAATAATAGTCTGTGCTATCATACATGTAAATGAGCACTATATATACAGGCCCAAAGAGTTATAGGTTCAATGCTTGGGTTCAAGTCGTAAATATGTATCATAATATATTTATTTAGCCATTAATCCCCATCGTCCTACGCGTAGGATTATCATCCTACGCGTAAGACAATTACATGTAATTTTCAGCAAACTCATATGAATACCAAAATCTCATTGTACTGTAGATATATATGTATAGTTTTACCTGGTATGATAATTATTTGCAATTTGTTTGAAGACACTTGAAATTATGTCAGCAATATGTTGTGCTGTGCTTGATCCAATGTACTCTGCCTCAACCTTGATGAGAGAAGTGACTGTGCCCTCCACAAGACTTCCTACCACAACTTCGCTGGAAAGAGCAACAACTGATATTGCAACTGTAATACTCTGTTCAGGATACATTGAACTCTAATAGTAAGAAAATACAGGCATTTGGGAATGAGGTAAAGAGTGGCTAATTAAAGTGTACATATACATATCAGTTGCTCACTTTGCAGAGAATGTTATGAATTATCAATAAATGTTTCACTGCATGACAAGCAACAAACAATGATTCTTGCAAAGCTAAAATAAAAAAATGCATGTAGTGACCTACATGTACACATATAACTGTGTGATGGGCATTCATCTTATGTTTTCATCTTGTAGCAATCATCTCAAAATGACCACTGTGCATAGCAATGCCTTGCATCCTTGCCAGTAATGTAACTGAATACAGGATTTTTTTAAGTTAGCAAAATTTATTTAAACAATGTGTAAGAACCAAAATATTGTCATGTAAACTGGTTGTCTGTGATAAACGTTACAATAACGTTTGTCCACTTATGTGCATCCGTGTGCCTAACTTGGTATCGTCTTGTTACATTGTCCCATTCTACAGCCACAAGGTAACCTATGGTGCTTGCATTCAATACATGCATGCACATCGAAGACATGTATCACTCATTTTGCACATGGAGTATACAATACTATTTTAACTTCTTTGATACATGTATAATTGTGACTCGGCCTTGTGATTGATCTGTACACTACTACATTGATTCAAGCTACATGCGTATGCATCAGTTGAACATGCTGTTTTGAATCTCAATGGAAAATAAAGTCGGGCACATTGGCTGTAGGGAATAAAATTACATACAAACATAGAACAATTTATTATATAATATATATAAATATAATTATCATTATTATTATTATATAATGGTACAGAATACGTAATACATATTAAAAAGAAATGTTCATGCTCAAGTTCTAATTTACAAAGGTTGCCTGGCAATCATTGCTCTGCTCTGCAATGTGATGGCCAATCTTTATTATTATTGTATCATAACGTATAATTACAACACACACATGTACATGTACATTCAAAAGTAGTATACTAGAGTTGAGAGATCAGTGCACCAAAGCATTATCTACTTTATACAGATAAAAAATTTGCCTAAGTCATAATTAAGTGGATGCCGCCACATCCCTCTGCATTCTGCATATTTTGATACCGTGCAAAAGCAGCCCACAATATGTTCTACTAGTCAACTATCTTCGCTCTGTGCCATGTGATACAACACTGGGTGAGACTGATGACATGTACAATAGTAGGTTTTCATGCATTTCATTTGTGCATGTTAACATACAGCTGCTGATGCCACCTTTTCCATGTCGTCAGTTGTAACTTGCATCGAATTGGGAGTAATCACTTTGAAGAATAGGTTGTTGACTGAAGGAGTCTGATCTCTAATGCTGAAAAAATTTCATTATGCCATCAGATCATATATACTGCATGTGCGTACATTATTTGATGCCTCTCTGATGATAGGTGAGTCATCTTGGCAAGAAATAGTGTAACATAGGTCACAACACTATCTTCATCAATGTCAGGGCTCTGAAGTTCGTCATAAAAGAGTACCTGTATACCAAAGCATTATAATTGTGGGCAAATATCAACACATAGATTTGAAGCAGTTTCGTGCATTGCAAATCATAATTCTGCATCATTTATGTATATATGCAATTAATGGTACATATATTTGCCCACTATGCAAAACCGTACATAGCCATGACATAATGGTCAAATACTCAAGTGCAGTTATATAAATGTACATTATGACCTCGAAAGTGTGACTTGTAGGACACTGGATGGATTGTGGTTTGGCTTTGGCAGCATAACAGTGTTGTAATCCACCTGCATCTGTGAGGTATTAGCTATGGTCTGGATGAACACAAGTTACTATCATTGACATTGCTGCTGTTTCCTCTTCTAGCTGTGGTTGTTTCCTCTTCTAGCTGTGGCTGTTTTTCTGTTGGAGGTTGTTTGATACATGCACATGATGGACATTTTCTGTTCCATGTCAGTTCATTGATGGCCTTGAGTGCTGTAGTCGCTCACTTTCTCTTGCATGGCTTAGAATCATAACTGTGTTTAATATTTTCATTACTAGTGCAGGCTAATCCACAGCAAATTTAGTCTGGCAAACCAACTGATAGGTTCCTACAATCAGATCATTAGATTTATTGACAATTGTTGGGCTCCCATCTTTTATAAAGGAAGATGAGGGTTGTGGTTGGGATTAGTACCATGTTTTAATATTGTCATCTAGATTTTCTAAAATGGATCTTGAGGTTAACCCTTGCCTGCTTTTTTTTTCTCTTTCTGGTAATCCCAAAAATAAAGACAGTTACACATTATCACTGCTCCCTAGCCACCCAAACGCTGCCCCCTAGCACAGTTTTTGAGTCAAAAACTATCTAAGGCAAAAGGAATAGGCTAAATGCCAAAAGTCTGCCTTTTCAATGTCCATGGAAATGCTATTAAGTAATGAAATATAGCATTTCTTACCTTTGGTACTCCAAGATACTTTTCTGCCGCATCCAATACATTAAGTTCATCTGGATTCCATGTTGATGGAAAGTGGTCCATACTCAGCTTTGTAAGCACTGCTCCATCTTTCCAGTCTGAGGTGAAATTAAGAACCTGATGGAGGTAAGTTGTATTAAATTCAAAATACATTGGTACAGCAGTCTTAGGTACTATTGCTTATCAAAGCCGTGCACCTTCAAATTTTAACTACAATGAAAGAAGCTGCATCCATGCATTTTAGCATAAGTGATAAAGCTTAAAATCATTCTCACTTGATGATCAGGAGGAAGCTTGCTGTTTACGAGGTCTTTTACAGGTTCATAGATAGACGTCCATTGTACGGTAATGAGAGGCTTTATTTGATATTCAATTATTAGAGTCCATATCAGAGAGCAGGTAGCTTTTATATCTCCATTAATAATAGCATCACAACTAATAGACTGGTCAACCATGCATTCTGCATTCTTGAGGAAGCTGAACAGAGCATCGATATTCTGCTTCTGCAATGATCAAATGAGGAAATACAAACATGTATAACTAAGACACATGATACATCACCCATTACGTTTTAATTTTCCATGGTGTGCAGCTATATAAACCGATCATGCTTGCACTGCAACCCAATAGACCACTTCAGTACCGCTGACGCCACGCATGCACTGTTGCACTTTTGGGGGCCAACGGATAGGACCAAACATTTGTTTATAACTCCACTTCCGTAATACCCACGTGCTTTTCCCTTTTGGAATCTCTTACGTGGTCCATTGCCGTTTTTTTGGAGTTACTTTGGTGTTTAGGTAGCGTTCCGGGTTGAAGTTTTAAGACAGAGGGTGCGTGGTAAATGCATGTTATAGTATGTGTGTTTCCATTCAAACCGCCAGCTGTTTAATATTCTAGCTCAAAGATGTGTGCTCAGCAATAACACGCATAAAATCAATTATTGACAGATTTTAAATCAATTGTTAAATCAACGGCAAAATCAAGTGTTCTTGATTTGCGATTGATATTACTGTGAAATCAATTGTGAATCAATAATTGATTTGACGCGTTTTTTTTGCTGCACATGGTGATTCGAAAGCCTCACGAGCTTAAAGTGCCAGAACTGAAACGATGGTTAGCATGTCGAGGTGCATCGCGGAAAAGGCAACACTAATCGAGCACGTTAATGTCTATAATAGTACATCATTAGAAGTGGTTCTGCTAAGCGGGCTCGTTGACCCAGACAGTGGAATTCATCTTGAATTGAAGAAAAAGCGTTTGGCTGTTGTTAGAAGTACGAGCAGCTGTCGGCAACCACTAAAAGCACCAGTCCCTTAACATTCCCAAGCAGTATTCACAAATGTATCAGTGACTATCTTGTTGCTAGTAAAGCAATTAGTGCTGATGGAGCTGGCTGTGAAATTTTTTTTAAAAGGGCTACGTCCAGGGATTGAAATCAAACCATGGGGTGCCTTGTTATGTGTATGTGTCATCACAAACACAAGCATCACTGTAGAAATCTGTATGGATGAGGGGATAGGTAATATCCTGGCAGCGCAGTGCCAGTGTCCAGCAGGTGAATGGCCCAGTGCAGCTTGCAGCCATGCTGCAGCAACCCTTTTTGCCATAGAGGACCATGCAACACATGCCACCAAGGTGTCATGCACTTCTCAACCGCAACAATGGAATAAGCCTGCACTGAAACCAAATTCCCACACCCTCATTAGGGATGCATGTTTTACTGTGCATAAGGATGATAAGGACACAGCAGCAGTAGTATGCAAGCCTACTATTACATATTATGCCCCACGTCGACCAGGTGATAGGGTGGTCAATGGGGCACACTTTGATAAGTTTTACAAGGACTTAGAAAGTGCTCCCTTTAAATGGGGTTGGTCATTACAGCTCACTCAACACATTATTGACACCTCACATGAGACTTCGCATTTTCAGGCATTAAATGATGCATGCACTAAAATACTGCAAACATTGTCAATATCTGGGAGTGCTGCTAAGGAATTGGAGTACAAAACAAGGGGGCAGTCCTAGATTCCTCTGTGCCACCAATCTCAAGCTTCAAAATTTGGTAACGTTTGCAAGTGCAAGTGCAGTTCTGTCAAAACAAGGGAGGTTACAACTATCCAGTCTCTATTAAAGGATTACATTGCACCAGCTCAATATGACACACACCCTGCTTCAATCCATTGTGGGATTAGTTGTGAATCAAGAGCTGCTGCATGCTATTTGCAATGACAGAAGGATCATGGTAATAAAGAATTGAAGATGGATGAATTTGGTCTCTTTATTCATCCTGTCCATCAATTTTTTTGGAGCATTATGCACCTGACAGGCTGGTTACTGACATACGCCAACAACCATCATAGGGTGTTACGGAAATAGAATGTCCCTGGAAGTTCAAAAATGAAACAGTTCATGCTGCTTGCCTGGATAGATCATTTGGTTGTGAGTTGCAAAATGGAAAACCTAAACTACTACTTTAAATATCAAGGACAGCTGGAAATTACAGGAAGGTTATGGTGTGGTTTCATCATATACACAGATAAGGACATTTGTGTGGAGAGAATCTTGTTTGGCAATGAATTCTGATCCAGTGTGGATGCAAAACTTGTTGACTTTTACACTAACTGTGTACTACCAGTAATAGTTCATCATAAAGGTGTTAATGCTGTAGCTGCATTAATGGTTGAATAATGACATTGAAGTAACCAGTGGTGGATGAAATTTTGTAAGCATGCAACATGCATAACATATCTGGTCTATGGTACTAGTCATGTTGATGGCCAAGTTGTAGACTGCATGTTGAGTGATGAGGGTTTCTCCTATTTCGTTTCAAAACACACAGGCATGTCTCTATCAATTTGCTCTCTGGACGGTGGGACATTTAAACTCAAAGTAAAGGAAATTAATCCAAGTAGTACAAATACATAGAAATACCAAATCTGTGGAAATCTACAATCCTAGTCGGAATTGCACCAAACATAACAACAATTTGTCTATTGGTCGTAGTTTTCTCTACCATCAATAGGAAGGTCTGGTGCTTGAGAAATTAGTTCTTTTCCTCACCAATGAATAAGATGGTCTACTTTGTCTCCAAGGTACTGCCAAAAGATCTGAAACGTGTTAAAACTTGGAAAGTCTGTATAATATGCAATATCGTTATCAATGCTAGAGAATTGGTCTATGCTAAGTGTCTAACTTAATTAATTGAGACTTTAGTGATTGATGCATTAGAATTTTCAAGATCATCGATATGCACTTGGAGAGCATTAACAAATCTGGTGTCATACATGTATGTCACTTGGACTTCCTTGTCCGCAAGATGTTTTTGAACTGATATGACACTACTGGATGCTTCCATAGTGCTACATGAAGCCTAGTATCATTAATATCGTCAACAGGACTACCTTTCTATAAGTGCCCATTACCATCCTCAGTAATGTTACTTGTATTGCTCATCTCTGAAGATTCATCGTCTCCTCCGTCCTTAATAGGCACTTCACTGTCTGTATAGCAGGTCATGCTGTCAGTATGCTTCTCTTTGGTACTGAAGCAGATTTTTTTTATTCCATGGAAATAAAGTTGGTTTCTTTTTTTGTCTTTAACTCCTCCTACAAAGTGGGCACTGCATAAACGAGAATGAATTAACCGCGGGTTTGAAGGACAGTTCCCACACACGCCGTAAAACTTTATCTTCAGGAAACGTATAGAATCGAACGGCAACACCCTTTTCGGGCTTATTTCCTATCACAAAGTGGGATGCAACACGTATGGCGGGGCATAGTAGCAGCATCTGCAAAGGGGACGTCTAGCCTTCATTAACAATGACTGGATACTCGACTTCAAAGCAATCAAAATAGACTTAAGAGTGTTACCAAGGTATAGAGTAAACTCTAACCAGACTAGAATGGACCGCTTAAGAGATTCCTAAAGGCAAAAGCACGTTGGTATTACGGAAGTGGAGTTATAAATAAATGTTTGGCCCTATCCTGGATTTTCCCACATAGACCCGCAATACATTTTATTGAAAGGTTAACCCCCCAAAAGTGATTCGCAGAGCAAGAATCGTGCATACGTGGCGTCAGTGGTAAGTGGTCCATTATAGATTTGTGCTGTAGGACGCACTTTGCACCAGGACCTGTTACCAGATAGGTAGATATCCAGCTATAAAATGTATTTGAATTCAATTGCTATTAGTATTTGCTTGTTTGTACGACCTAAGCACATTCATTTACACATGTGAGATGTCTAACAACTGTGATGTATATAATCAGCGTTTCAGCACAACAACAGATGCCTCTAGGTCTAGAGTTATAAGCATGTTATGATGATAATTATAAAAGAAACGGTAAAGTCGAATTAAGACTGCCGATTGATCTATTTCCTTTACTGCATGCACATAATTGTTGCCAACCGCTTTCTTTAAAACCGCTTGTTTTTATTCAAATTGACCATAGTTAACCATCAAGAGGCCAGTTATTCCAACGGTGAATGGGGGTGCGTGGCACACGTTTGTACAAAACGCCCACGTTGGTTGTGTACATGACAGTACAACGTATAAGACAATGGAGCTGGTTCCTTTTAATCGGGCCGATATAACGCCCTTTTGTGCTTATACTAATATAGCCATATACGCGTCGAATGCGTAGGCCCTATACGTCCGCGTGCTACGACCGAATTGCATAAGTTTAACATAAGTTCTATACCGATCGGAAAACGAACTTACTAACGCTTGCCATTGACGTCGATAGAGACATACGTGCGTCGTGGCGTGCACGGGCTACGTGTACGCACCTGTTCTCGCCGATCCGGAGTTTTGGTGAAACCTGGAACAGATCTCCCTGATACTATTTCCAACAGAGCACATAGCTTCACACCGTCTTTCAGGTCCAAAGAGAAGTCCTCCATACACATGTTCACAGGCAGTAGAAAGCTATTGCACCATCTCCGGAATACCTTCTCTCTAATGGGTTCTGCCATCTTCACAATTAAATAAAAAATTGATTTTAATTATGTAATATTACGTGACTGATTCGTTATGTAGTCGTGCATGTGACTCGTTCGTGTTCACATGACTAGTGTGCTACGTGCTAACGCGCTGCCACTACATACATGTATATATGATCGTGCAGCTATTGACTATAGTCGATAATGGTTTATACTTGTCACTCTCGAATTTGTACAAGGTAGGATGTCACTAATTCATGATTGAATGACTATGGGTATCAGCCGTCATCTAATATCAAGCGACCACACAATAATGCACGGGACAAACGGTTATTTCTATAGTTGACCTGTAGTTCCTCCCGCACCCTCCATCTTGCGGGGGCTCTCCATTGTACGCCACACCCACAAATAATACGATTATACATGTACTACCGGGTAAAACAGTTGGCACTTAGGAACTTGAGGCAACGCCCACTGAATGGATGCAGTTACGTCCATGCAGCTCCACTTTAACAGAGCACTCGGAGGCACGAAGACGCCGTAGACATCTACACGCTACGCCGTAATACATGTATACGTATAATGAACTTATACGTGCTAAACCCACAATGTATTAGCTATAGTACATGTATATGCAGTGGCGGATCCAGGGGGGGGTCTAAGGGGTCTAAAGACCCCCCCCCCTCGGCCCGACCAGTTATGAATAAATTAACTTATGAATAATTAATTACATGATTGACGAGTTCAAAAACGAAGCGTTTAGTGAACGCGAGTGAACTGATTAGCGAGTTAGCATTCGACCCAAAGTGTGTGTGAGTGAGTGTGTGTGTGGGGGGGGGTCTAAAGCCAAGGCACTCCAAGCGTGCAGTGTTTAATTAGTATTGTTGCTGCGCGATGGAATGGTGCGAGCAAGAAGTAGGTACATGTATGTTACAAGATTTCTCAAATTCCTTGGATTGCAAAGATTTATGCATCATTAAAAAGCTTTATACGAGTAGTATTGAAAAATATCTGATTCGTCGCTCTGTGATGAAACGTGTCAGAGTTACGACTTTTCAAAGTGGCGAATTTCACGTAAATTTGCGCCATACATTTCAATGGACATGCGCAACTTTTTTGTGACCGGATTTTGAAACCCTATACCGTTAACAGTTTACAAGATGTGAAAACGAAATAGGCGTCAACAAAACATGTGTGCCATGTAATACTAAAGTTTGCTAACAGACGACTGTTAGTTATGACCATTAACGATGCATACATGTATACATGCATACATTACATAGGAATTCCTTACAACAATACACACAACATCAGCTCTAAGTTCGTATTTGGTCAGTTCTAAGTCTTCAGCATCATCCTACCTTTCATTTTGCTTCCAATACGCCACGACATGTGTTTTGCTCCTCAGTTTTTAGTTTCTCAAATTTTCCACTGTATACAACCTTGTTTTGACCTTCTTCATCATACCACACAGATATTTTTCAAAACTAAAAGCTTTTTAATGATGCAAAAATCGTTGCAATCCAACGAATTCGAAAATGCCTACATACACTTAACAAACACAATCTCTGGTTGGCTTGCACCCTCAGAACGATGCATATACACACAATCTCTGGCTGGCTTGCGCCCTAAGTCAAAAGAACAATGCATAGACATATGTACAAAGGCCTATTGTACAAACTACTGATTGTGCATCACAGCAACAAGTTGAAGTTGTCAGGATCTTTATGTTGCATGGGAGTCCAATTGTGATCACAGAAGGTTCCAATAACTCACAAAACTGCAGAAAGAATAAATATATAATTAGCTCTGTGCTATGTTTAGTCATACAAATGTATGTTATTCTGATTTCATGGCATCAGGCAATGACTGAATGAGGCATGCGTGCGATCGTTACACGATACATTACATTTGATATCGATCATATTCCTGCGGGAAGTAGAAAGGGGTCGGCGGGGCTTTAAATTTGCTTGAAAATCACATAAAACGTGGACTAGACAATATACTTCCAGTCTATCTATCATTCGCCAAGGTCTGCGCCCATCTTCGGGCAAATCGTGAAACGTTTGTAAATCATATTCGTCCCGATTATTTGTATATCGAAGAGCAAAACTCTTTTGACTAAGTTAAGACTCTTAACGAGACTTTGAACTGTCATCTACAACAACACGGTGCTACTTTTGTAAAGGTTATATAGCATAGATCAAAAAAGGCTGTCAAAAAAGGAGTATCTCGTCCGTCCCGTAAAACATTAAAACAGCATCATTGACCAAAAATCGGCGCCATTTTGTGGGCGTGTTGTAACATACCTACAAGAAGTAAGTGATCAAAGAAGATAGTTTACCTCAGGAAACAGGTAGAGCTAAATCAAGTAGGTATATAATACTATTAAAGGTAAAACGTGTGTGTCGTTTAGACCAGAATACGGTCACAATGGCTTTGCGTAGAGTTTTCTATTCGCTATCCTTATCCACATTGACTCACGCAGGCTTCTATATTAATCAGCTAGCTATCAATATTGAATACACTTTCAAAGTATGCTTATTTTCATGCTAAATGAACGCAAAAGTGAAAAAGCGGCAGGGGCCCCACTGGGGGAGCTTACAGCGCTCCCCCAGACCCCCTAGCTGTTACGGGAGGGGGCACGCCCCCTCCAGTACCCACCCCCGCTTGTGAATATAGTTATTAGACCCCCCCTTCCAGAAATCCTGGATCCGCCGCTGATATGTCTATATGAATGTAACCTGCATTTTACCATAATATCAGTATTGTCTTGTGGGCAAGGTTGCCGAAGGCTGCAGACAGGCAGGACGGATATTCAGCTTGACCTGGCAGGACGGACGCTGACCCGACCTTTAGAGTCCGATATCCACCCACATGCAAAGCAAGAAGCGGGGGGGGGGGGGGGGGAGTAGATTGTCACACCACGCATGCGCCAACAATTGTATCACGCTCACTCTTAGTTAACCCTCTGTGTGCTTGGGCTGATTTTGCCCTAACTCAGTGTAGAAACCATTATCAATGGTGTTTTATTGGCACATGCACAATTGGACGTGCAAGTATTCTGCATGGTAATTCAAAGTGATTCAGTTTCACACAAATGAATATAGAAATGTAGGCCCAAACATGCACATTTCTGTATCAAGTGTTCCACATTATACCGTATGCATCCTGGTACATATTATCGCAACAAACATGGTGAAGGGGGAGGGCAGGTGGATGAACTGGCAATTCTCAGACATTTAAATGTGCTTCATTGATGTGGGTAACAAATTCCTGTTCCAGGTGATTAACATGTACACGTGACGATGCATTAGAGAATTAAGTTATTTGAATACCATAGCATGGTCAGTTGTGCATGGACTAATCATGAGAAACCCAATAACAAAAAATGTACTTATAAGGTTGCAAGCGCAGCTCTTGCATGGACTTGTGATCAACACAGCAAAGCATTGGCTGCATGGCTATAGCTTGGACAGTAGCTCTTTATGATCCCTGACATATATAGTATCCCTAATTCAGCTCCAGAAAGTAATCATTGTAATGCCACCTGCATGTACAATTGTCAAGGGCGGACGCAGGAGGGGGGGGGGGGGGGGGGGGGGTTCGGGGAGGTCCTTGAACCTGTATATGAATATAATTAACGAGAATTAGCGTTTGACGTGTCGGATAATCGGCGCACGTGAGCTATACGTTTCTACGGAGAGTTCAGCGTGCGCTCCGTGGTTGCTAAACAGCTTATTCTTATTGCTTATTCAGTTTTGTAAACTGCGAGATACGTAGTAGGCTGCTATTTATACGTAAATCTTGGTAAATGTGCTAACCCGCGGTCGTAATAGAGCGATTCTTACGGCAGTTATTTTGATTGGTGCGCTAGTATTAGTACCCAATTACCCATCAAGGTTGAATGCACCATGCTGCAAGCTTTGAGAGACAGCAAAACGGCTGGCTGACCATTGCAACGATGGTAAATTTGAACTGAGTGGCTCAAATGCAAAGAAACTAAGCCGGCGCATGTAACGTACGATGCTAATAAACACAGCCATTTAAATCCGTAGAAACACATTAGCCTGGAAACCAGAATGTAACGGATTGGCACGCATTTATTGTTTATGATTGCCTCCGTTTCTAATCCCCCTACACGTGGAAAAATTGGAATGTGTACATGATGTCATGCTAAATGATGCTGCTCACTGCTTGAAGTAGGTCATCTACCGGAAAGTGATGGTAGATTTTAAGATAGGTACTTAACAAAGAAGTTTCAAACAAACATTCACGCGTAACTAAATACATCAGTTTAAAAAGACCATATTGAATGGTTTTCAAAACAGTTTTTATCTTTCTTGTAGCTTAATCCTAACCGGAGAAACGGGCCTTTAAGTACCGATAAAACAATGTATGGTGACTGATGTGGAGATATTATAAAAACTGTGATCCCCGTAATGCCGATATCCAAACGGTCATAAGATTTTTTGTCTTTCAACATTTCGATTCTAAATTTTATATCAGTGGAGAATGGCATATTGTAGGCCTACACAAAGAATGTCCAAATACTATTTCCTTATAAGTTTAGTGGAATATTTCAACGTGCAATTATCGATGAATTATATATAAAGCTAAATTTTTGGCGTCCGTTTGAATGTTTCAAATAAATTTAAAGATAAAGATAAATTTAAAGATAAAATTACCCCAAGTAATAAATGATCTGAACAACATTATGGTACGTTTTGAATACATAAAATCTGTAAAATGTATTTTTTTTAAAATAAAAGCACATGAATAGTACACACTTACACAAGCACAACTAAATCTTTGTGAATTACATCAGTAACAAACTGCACCAATTCATCCTTTCCATCATCTTCATTTTTTTCCACTGTCTAATATGAAATAATTAATTTAGTACCTCGTTTACTGTTCTTTCCAAACAGCAAATTTTTTTTCATTCCAGGTGACATGTTCCACTCCTGCTCTATGTATTTACCTAATAACAATGAAGGATTTTTAACAACTATTCCATTGTGTCTGTTGAGATTTGAGGAAATCTATTTTGCATTCAACTTTACTTTTTTTTCAGTTTTGCCTCTAGAAACGTTACCTTTCTTACTTCACTCTTCTTGAAGTCTATAATGTTGAATTTGTATTCTCAGTTCATCATTGGCTTTTCTTTGTTGCCATGTAAATCTTGCTCTGTTTAAATAATAAGTTTTTCTTGCATTTCATCCACTTTGCCCTGAAGCCAGGTTAGTGTTAGATTTTTTGTACATTTCACCTTCCCATCAATGAAGCCTATATATTAACATTAGGTGCATGCTGAACATGGTAATCAACAAGACCAAGGGTCTGTTCATGCTGAACATGGTAATCAACAAGACCAAGGGTCTGTTCATGCTGAACATGGTAATCAACAAGACCAAGGGTCTGTTCAGATAGCATATTATGCACTGGAGTGGATTGACTTCTTACTAGCATATCTTTTGATGGGTTATTGAGAGAACCATGCAAATATGGCTCCACAGTTGATGCTCAAGAACTTCAAGAGTGCTTCTTACAGCCAAGCTCGTAACTTAATGAAATTGGGATTCCTCATCCTCTTCACTTAGCTTCTCTCCAAAGACATTGCATGGATGTTGCAGTTAGAAAGAAAGTTGGTTTCTGTATCAGGTCCCACAATGTTATTATGCACATCCTAACTGATCATGGGAACCATTTCAAGGTTAGCCTTACATTTAAAAGATCTTCATCCAAGGCCCAGTATGATTTATTCTGTAAATCATTAATTAAGCTAGGCTTCAAACTATTTTTGCAGTAACACATATTTTGCAGATAATACAATAATCTCTCTTTGATCTTAAAAAAAAAATTCCAGCCAAATAAAATAAAACATTCAATCGATTTCCTACATATCGAATAACAGTCCCTGGCTTAATATTTTCACAACACAAAAAGTGCTTAAAGCCATTTGGGTCTCCTATGCCCTGTTTAAATTGCATTTTGGTTAGTCTATATGTAATATTTGCCCCTGCACAATCACTGCCAAATGTGCAACTTTGCATCCCATTGTCAGTGTCATATACTTTTAATGTACATGTCCTTCTAATCTTATTTGATGTACCATCCAGTGGATGCACATTATATTTTAACTCTAAAAGTGTGTGCTGAAACGATTGAATCATATTAAGCATTCACATGCACTTCAGGCAGATAAAACGGTCTTTGCATGCATGGTTAACGCATCTCCCGCAATCCTATAACTTGGTCTGTGGCGAAAATAAATCATTGCGCACAGTCCAAAAATTCTGAAAGTTGCATATGTTTACGCTCATAGATCAATACAACAATGCAATGTGTTTATACCTATATACCCTCAAAAAGGGCGTATTTATTTGGCTCTAAGGTTGTTGGATTATACAAAGAAGTGAATTATAAAGCCAACTACTATATCTCAGATATAGTAATTGGATTCTCCTAACAGTGTATTGATTCCTTTAAATGAAAACCAAATTCTGTGTTAATTCGATTAGCAATGACATAGCTGTGACACATTCAACGGGCGTCGGCGAGCTGAAAATGAGCCATTGTGCATAGCCTGATCGTCCTAAACGTTTCATGGTAGATAGAAATTGCTTGCCTGCAACGTTTTTGACGTTTTTGAGAAAGACCCGTCATTGGAAGGATAGAATATACAACGTTGACTTTATACTCTAATTAGAAAGCAGTACATCCTTAACTTAGATATTGCGTACGATTTTATATACAATACTGCGTGAAAGAGCGCTCAAAGCTCCATGATCAAGGCAAGTTTGAAGTTTTATCATCTTAACACTATCGAGAACTAGATTTTCAAAAATATCTACCTCTCTTAATCTTTGTAAAAACCAGTCACAATTTTTACTGCAGATATTTGGATATGTGGAAGTACGTTACGTGAAATGATGTGAAAGTACCTATAAGGTAACTTAAGTGGCTCAAATACCAAAGAAAAGCGCATGCATGTAACAACACAGCCATTTACTGAAATCCGTAAAAGTACAATAGCCTGTATCAAAACCAGAACGTAACGGAGTGGCACTCACTTATTGGTGTTGATAGCCATAGTTTCCAACCCCCCTACATGTACAATCTGTGGAAAATTGGAATGCACACCACAATAATTTTCGCGCGCGCCCCACCCCCTCATCATTTATTCATGTCGGCCCCCCCCCCCCCCCCCCCCCCCCCCGGCCCCTCACCAATATTCTGCATCCACCCCTGAATGTATAATAACACTTACATTGTCTAGTCTATAGATACAAACAGTATACCTAGTACACAAGCATCTATATGCCGGTACATCTAAATAGAGTACTTTGATACTGCACAACTAAAATCAGCAACATACACACTACAATCTCTGGGATCTAGTGCAATACCCCGGGGAAAGCTTCCTTTCAGGACTGTGTGAATCTTGTTTCCTTGAGGATCAAAGATGGTGAGACCACTGCCATCATTAGCACTGACAAAGCTGTAACCATCTCCATCAATGGCTATTCCCATGGGACCTTTTGAATCACCATATGTTCTGACATACACACTATCCTTTGTGAAGACTTTGATAGCATTTGATCCAAAGGCTGCAACATGAATGTTTCCTTGAGGGTCTAAGGCAAGACCCCATGGGTTATGAAAATAATAGTTTCCAGAGCTTTTACCATCTATGGTCAGTAACCAACCACCATCATCATTGAATATTTGAATCCTATGGTTACTATCATCAGAAACAATCACTCTGTTGTTGGAGTCAACTATGACTGCACTGGGATTTTTAAACTCACCCTGACATGACCCATAATGACCAAACTTATGAAGGAACTTTCCCCCTGATGTTGTTAGCTTCTGTACACGATGGTTGCCATAGTCAGCAACATATAAAACGTCTCCCTTGATGGATATACCAAATGGTTGACTGAACTGACCATCACCACTTCCATCACTACCTATGGTATTCTTCAGTTCACCTGTTTTATCAAACACATAAATGCAATTAGCATAGCTCCCTACATAAACGTCTTCGTTATCATGGATGGCAACACATAATGAAGTACCACTACACTTGATCACTCCTTGCAGGGTACTAAGGGTGTTGTAGTCATGTTTAGATCTCACATGAAGGTCATGAGGACTGTTCTGTACATGTTGACCATCCATTGTGATGACCAGCTGGTGAGTAGCAGCAGTCTGAGGGGTGAGGGTGATGGTGTAGATACCATCCCTGTGGTCCTCCACCTCTCCATACACAACTGCTCCACTATGGACCTTGGACCTCATCTCTCCTTTCACCTGTACACCACCATGTGGGTACCCCTCCCCCTCTGAGGTCTTACTCTCTACCTTAACATGGAACCTGGTTCCCACCTTGGCTACTGATGTGGATGTCCATGTGCTTGAAGATGGAGACAAATCGGCTACTTGGCCAAATTTGGACAGTTCACTTACAAGATCATCTGTTTGCAAAGACATAAACATGTGGCTATGTTGGTTTGGAGTGAGGGACATGGTCTGGACCCTCTTGAGTGTGGCCTGCACTTCAGTGGGTATACATCCTCCAAGAGCTGCCACCTCATAGTCAGTGTGGGTCTGGAGAATGTGGGAGGCGACCTCAGTGTAGTGACCAATGTCCTCAACTATCGTCTCAAACTGTTCCTTCTGGAGGGTCAGAGCAGTTGTCTTGGACAGTGAAATAGTCTCCACCTCTGACAATAGTGTCTTCTTTCTTTCTTCTAAATTCTGCTGGAGTGTTTCAAAGGCTTGGTTGATGGCCAAGACAGCATTCCTTTTACAGAGTTCCACTTGCTCTATGATTTTATCATTTCCATTAATGGCTTCAGTCAGCTCGGTTGCAACCACTTTTGCATCCCCTAGTGTCTCTTTGATTTGTATTTGATGGGTCTTTGCAATAGTGGACAGCTCTGTCACACCATGGCCCTCATGGGCAACTGTGGTACAGTAGAGACATACAAAACACTTACAGGTTTCACAATAAAAGCTCAGCTTATTGTATTCATGTTTAGGCTGCGAGCAGTAATGATCTCTTGGCTTCATGGTTGTAGTTAGCAATTTGGCTCCCTCTTGGTCCAGTCCAACCATCTTGTGCTTGGACAGTTTGCGATGACGTTTATGATTATTGTGACAGAGCTGACAGCGAAATTCACGACATGTACAACAGAACACCACCGCAGGACCACTACTTCTATCTATACATTTGTCACAACACACCTCACTGTTGTTGATCATCTTGGACATGTACCCAGCTACCTCTACTTCAAATCCAAGATGGAGGTTCTGAGGGAGAGCACTGGCCCCTCCCATTGGGATGCTCATGTTTCGTTCACAGGTGGGACATTTGAATACTTGTTGGGAACCACAGTTCCCTATCTCATGATGGAGACACTGTTGACAGAAGGAGTGCAAACATGGCAGAATTCTTGGATCACTGTAGGGCTTGGAGCACACACCACAGATAAATGGTTCCTTCAAAACAGCACTGTAGGACATAAAACTGCAATAACTGCATGTTAGCACAAGTATTATATGCCAACTAAGACTAGTATAGTCCATGCTCTAGATCTGGGCAACGAAGTAGTACGTTTGGAAAAATGCAACTGTTTGTAATAACTTCCATTCAGTACCATCCCGTTTTTAAGAGGGGGGCAGACTGAAGTCATGGTATTATAAACAGTTAGGCGTGGTGTACAATAGAGTCCCATGCGAAGCGCAGGAGCTTTCAGCAGCTAGCTACAAACTAAACAACAATTTGTACATGTCCCGTGCAAATGTTGACAATTTTTGTGTGGTCGCGCCCCTAATGTAACGCAGCACAGATGGGGCATTTGATATATATATAATTATTCATTATTTCGCAAACAGAATGCGGGTGTCTCTTCTGCTGCCTCACATAGTACGTAGGGGATTTGAACGGCTGGGGCCACCGTCGCCCCGGCCATCTGTGCCCGCATTGAGGGGAGTGGGTCGGACCATTGATAGGTGGGGCAGCCTGCCCCACCTATCAATGGTCTGACCCGGGCAGGTTATCCATAACAACCCTTACTTCTTAAAAACTGGACTCTTTGATTCCGCTTCCACCATTTTCGGCTAGTTTCGGGAAGCTGTTACTGTAGACTCGACTGGAAGTAGGAGTAGCCACTCCTACGCGAGGGTGTGGCTCTTACGTCATTTCAGTAGTACGTGATTAAATTCCAGACAGCATGTTTGAGTATGCATTAGTGGTCGACAAAGCTTAAAAGTAACATTCTAACATAGATTTAACATATCCCACTAGCTCGTTTACCGTGATGAGTCACTGATGAAAAAAATTATAGTTACTACATAAAATTAAATACACAGAATAATAGAAATAATTACATTATTTTACTTAATTACTATATGTGTATCATCTTGTTAAATGTTATTATGATTGTAATGTTATCACATTTCCGATTTGTTAATCACAATACATTACAAGCATTCATACAAAATGATCATATCAATAGTCTATTGCGTCTATACTGTCAGCAGTAACTTGCAATGATCTTGCAAGGATAGCCCTGGTATATGTTCGCACCAGTATGATGCTGAGCCTGCCATAAAGATCTTGCGATTTACTGCAGGTTGTGAGGATGGCTTCTCGCATGGCTATGTAGGAGAAAGTGTTGCATTACTTGCATGCCTCCATAGGTTTCAACTGCTAGTGGAATGCACTGCCAACCAAGCTCTGATCATGAGCATGTCGCATATATAATTTATGATATAATATTATTTATTATTCTCATTCAACTGATTCAAGGCACAATGATACTGACAGAAGGATCCACACCTCAGTTGCTCTAGCCAGAGAAGGACTGTATGGAAAGGCCTGTCAAGTCCTAACTTCATCGGGTCTATAAAGCTAGCACCTCACAATAATGACACCTTGGAACTCCTGCAGTCTAAACATCCCAAGGGCCCTCCTCCAACTCCACTCACTGCTGGTAGTTCATGGACAGCTATTCTTCCAAAGGATTTCAATGTAGGGGCCATTCTGCAGTCTTTCCCAAAGACGACTGCATGTGGACCTTCAGGCCTTCGAATTCAACATCTCATAGATGCAGCTGAGATACATTTGCAGGTTCCCATATGCTCTTCTCTTAGGGATATCATCAACCTACTAGCTTCTGGTGAAATCCCAGTGGTTGTCTCTAAACATTTAGCTGGAGGTAGTCTCACTGCGCTGGTGAAAAGTGAAGAGGATTTGCCACTTGATATTCGCCCCATTGCAGTAGGTGAATCTTTACGTCACCTGGTGGGAAAATGTGTTTGTGCAGTTGAAAAGTCCAAAGCCAGTGACTTCTTTGCCCCCTACCAGTTTGGAGTGGCTTGTGCAGCAGGAGCAGAAAAGGTTATCCATGGTCTCAGGTCTTGCATGGATGATCACTGGACAGATGAGAACTTCACAGTACTGAAAATAGACATGTGTAATGCATACAATCTTGTGTATCGTCAGGCCCTCTTGGATGATGAGTGCAGCATTCAATTCCCAGAGTTGCTCCCATGGGCATCATGGTGCTATGGCCAACACCCAATATTGCAGCATGTATTGGGTACTATAAGCTCAGAGGTGGGTGTCCAGCAAGGAGACCCATTAAGTCCAATGTTCTTCTGCCTAGTACTACAAAATATTGTGTCTGCTATTGTATCAGATGAAAATTGCTCCAGTTTGCTGTTTCATGCATGGTACCAAGATGATGGTGTGGTTGCTGGTCCTAAGCATGCAGTTTCACATGCACTCACCATCATCCAAGAGCTTGGCCCTCCATTGGGTCTGTTTGTTAATGCAGCAAAATGTAAACTCTTCAGTCTTAGTGATCTCAGCATGTTCCCACCAGAAATGAAGAGATCTAGTGTACCTCATTTGGAGATCCTGGGAGCTCCTATTGGGGATGCAATTTTTTGTGCCAAAGTTGTTTCCCAGAAGTGTGCTACAGCCTCCAAGTTACTCTCCCAACTGGAAGAGGTTGGTTCTGTGGACCCCCAAATTGCCCTGCTTCTGTTACGACAGTGTGGCGGATTTTGTAAGCTTGTGCACCTGGCAAGATCTACACCCCCTTCTCTCATTGCCGAATTGAAGGACTGGAGTACTTCAATAATGATGTTCGTCACTGCTTTGCTCTATCTACAGCTGTAGACACCACAGACAGTGCTTGGAAACAGGCACAACTCAGCCTTAGCAGAGGTGGTTTACGGCTTCGTAGGCTTTCAGAACATTCATCTGCCTGTTATATAGCATCTCTAAGCATGGCTGGCATGTGCTCTGAGACCAATCAGCACCTGTTGAATGCCATCGATAAGTTTAATAAACATGTTTCTAATGAGGATACGGTTACATTGGAAGCTATCAGGGAGACACCATGCCGCCAAAAGGTGCTTTCGAAAAAATTGGAAGACAGCCTGTTTGCACAGCTTTTTTCAAAATCATCATTGCCTGACAGAGCTCGCCTTTTATCAGTTTCATCTCCCCATGCTGCAGCATGGCTTTCCATAGCTCCTTCTCCTGGTCTCAATCTGCATTGGAGCCTTCTGAGTTCCAAGCAGCCATACAATGGTGGCTTGGTGTTAGTATCTCAGGCTCTCAGGGTGCCACATGTCCTCACTGTCCAGCTCATTCTTTGGACCCTTTAGGCCATCATGCTTTGACATGCAAGCATGGGGGCGATGTGGTCATTCGTCACAACAGGCTCCGGGATGCATTTGCAGAGTCATGTAGGAGAGCCTGCATAAGTGCTCAGGTGGAGGTTGGGCATGGCTTTACATCTGAGGAGCGCCACACGCGACCAGCTGATGTCCTGGCAGCAAACTGGATGATGGGAAAGCCTGCTGCATTTGACTTTACTGTCACATCATGACAGCAGGGTCTGCAGCCTTTGCAGCGGAGGAGAGAAAGCATAAGGCCAATGACTCCAAATGTGCAGAACTAGGTTGGGTATGCATCACAATGGCTGTGGAGACCTATGGGTGTTGGGGCACTGAAGCAAAGTGGGCAATATCGCAGCTAGCCTCTCGTTTGGCCACACGTCAGAACTGCCCAAAGTCTGCATCTGTCACAGCCCTATATCAGAGGTTGAGCATGACCCTTGTTAGGGCAAATGTGAGGGCTCTTCTTTCAAGGGCCATCTCAGACGCAGGCTCTACTGATATATTATTTAGTCTAGGTGGTAGGTAATTTAATGTTAACGTTATGTGCTTGTTTATCTGTACCTACATTTAGCGCAGAATTTCAGGCAGGTAGATTTGCTAAATAATGTAGGTATGTAATATTTATAATTTAATGAATGCATAATATCCGTAATTCCTTGTTTCTATCCTTTTTACTCAATAGCTATCTATACATGTGATTATAATCATAATTATAATTATGATTATAATTATAATTATAATTAGTTTGGTGCAAGTATTTAATAAACAGAGCTATATGTAGGATCTGGAGATGTAATGTCTTTTCATTTTCAAGACATTTGACTGCATCTAAATATACAGTGAAACCTTTTCATGATTTCATACACCTGTCAATATACAATGTAGTCTTGTTAATACAGATCAAATCTGCATCCACATATTTAGCTAGCTAATTTCATTAGTTAAGTGAATGAGCCGACCAGCTACCTCGATCATGCAGTGACTATAGTATACTGGCATTTACTGAAATACATGATTTTGAAGACCATAACCATCACTCATATACTGCAGAAATACATATGCAAAACAAACAGGTGACTGTTCATTAAGAGAGTTCAAGCGTTCTCAGCTCTTCCAAGAAGGCCTGCTCCATGCCAATCTTCTCCACCTGGTTTACCTCAAGCACCTTGCCTTCTGCTGCCTGTTGCCTTATCTGCTCAATCTGACGCAGCTTCTTCTTCAGCTGCTTTATCTTCTTCTCCTTCTCACTGCCCTCATCCTTGGCTTCCTCTCCAACAACACTCTTTGCTGTCGCAATGGCGTCAATCTGCTCGGAGCTGTGGTTATCACGACCCCCTCTCTGGTCACGCCTCTTACCCCCTTGGGGGGCCTTGGGTGGCGGCATGTCCCCCTTGGGTCTTGACTTTCCCCTCAGTGCGGGAGGCACATAGGCAGCGGCTTGTTTCGCCTCAGCTTTCTGCTGTGTGATCGAGGGTGGAGGTTTCTGGGTGGGGTCAGGAGGGGGAAAGCTTCCTGCCACAGCAGGGCGCCACTTCACCTCCCACAGTTCCTTCTTTGGAGCTACATCATGGGAGAACAGCAGACTTCCCGTGAAGTGCCAGATCTTGAACCCATTGTCAACGCGCAGCCTTGGTGCATTGGTTGCCGTGGCAACATAGATGCCGTCTGGAGACCATTCCAGTTGAGTGGTGTTGGGCGCCTGTGGACTGCTAATCAGCTTGAGCTGTTTCCTGTCCCAGAACTCCATGCTGCCTTTCAAGTTACCGAATCCTGAGAGGCATATGATATTTCCCTGCGGGTTGTAGTTCACGCAATTTCTGTGCGCGGTCCCAAACTCGAAGACGGGCTCGCACTTGCAGTTGAACAACGTCGCACACGACGGCATGAACCCGTAGACGACGCAGAAGTCTTCCGAGTCCGGATTCCACTCGACAGAGTAGATGGGACCCCTTTTAGACAGCGGCACCATGTTCCCGTCGCCACGTACGGAGAGGTAGTGCAGCCCTTGCTCCCCGTAGTAGGACGCACCCGTTTTGTCCGTCTCCGTGCTGGTGAGAACGAGTAACGCCGAGCCCTTCTTGTTCCATACGAACGTAACGCTGTCCGCACGGTAGAAGCTCTTGTTCGCCAGGATGGAGCCGGGGCCTTCCAACCTCGGGTACTCGTAGAGGCGCACGAATGAGGGCGCCCCCTTCATGCCGGGCACGTAGCAGGCAATCCGGCAGGGCGCCTTCCCCTGGGAGAGCGCGAAGGTGGCTAGGTTCTCCACCTGTAGTTTGCGGCTCACGGAATGCCCGGGTAGCCCACCGTCGTAGCAGTGCACCTCGTTGGTGACGTTACGCGCACACAGTTGCTCGTCATCGCTCCACTGCGGGCACCAGTTCTGTTGCGACTTCTGAATGAATTCGGCAGCCTTCTCACCACCAGCCCATATCTCCAAATTAGCGTCACCAGTGGATTGTCCCTGGAGAATGGCGTACGGTTCCCACGTGACTATATATGTTCCGAGCGGCGAGAACTGGAGATGTCTCGTCTTCGACTTTGGGATTGTCAGCCGCTGTTCCAGGGTCGTCGAGTCTACCACGTTCACGCTTTTCCCGTCGCACCACGCCAGCTGGGTCCCGTCGGGGCTGAACGCGATCACGCGACAGTCGGGAGAGGAGCTAGGTGTGCCTCGGTCGACGAACTCGTGCTCAGGAGTGCCGCTGCTCTGATAGAACGATATACCATGGGTACCTCGAGCGATTAGGTCTACTTGCAATGGGCCGACTGTCTTCTCCGATACAGCCATCCAAACTATAAATAATTTTTTTAACCACGTGCCAACTCCCTATGGACACACCCCTTAGTTTTTATTTTTATCTTGCTATACTACAAAGATAGATCGAGGTACTAATGGAGTAAACACAAATAATGTAGAGTGCAATCAAAAATGTATGCTGTCTGTGGTACATGTACAGCTCCTGCTGTGCTATGAATCAAACAGCATTCCTGACCAAAGATCGAATGTGACCAAGATCCTTAGACAATGTAACCTTTGCCAAGTGTAAAAATATATATTATTACTTGATACAAAAATAATATAATATGCACACTTCATTTCGTGGCAGTGAGAGAGAAAAGTGAAATGAAAAATAAACTGTACATGTACATGCCCCCTCAGCCCTCACTAGCCCACTGGCGAACAAAATTTAAAACACATCCTCATTGCAGACCCTTAAGCCACGCTCATGACGCAGACATAAGCTCCTCAATCTCCCTCACCAACTCAGTCTTCTTACTGATCTTGTCCAGCTGCCCCTGCTCAGGCTGCCTTATCTCTCCCGATGCTACCTTAGCCTCCAGCTCTTCGATCTGCTTGAGCTTCTTCCTCAGGTTGCGCACCTTCCTCTGTATATCCGCCGAAAGATCGCCCTCCACGTGCCGGCCACCTTCCTCTGTTGGCTCTGCCTTTGGGCTGCTGGGAACCCTTGCACCGGATAGTGTGGTGGTTTTTTCCACTCCCTTTGTTCTGCTGGATGCCCCATCACCGGGAGTGCTAGCCCCCTTGCTCGAGGTTGTTGCTTGTACCTCTTTGCCACTGGGCTTGGAGACATCGGACTTGGCCAACTCCAACTGCTCCAGTGAGTCGGTCACTTCCTCGATCTCGAAGGCGTCTTCGTGGCCTTTCTTGTCCTTCCTCTTCAGCTTCTTCTTGGAGTTCTTCTTCTGGGCTCTTGTCATGACCGCCTGCACTGATGGCTCTAGGTCCAATGTGCTGGATGATGTGATACTCGATGGTGAGTAAGGTACTGTACACAAGAGGAAGGTACCATATGAGACAAGCAGCATCATGAGTCTTATATGCAATACACATGGCATCATACATGTACATGCATCAGGGGGGGGGCATCATACATGCATGCATCAGGGGTGGCATCATAGGTGGCATCATACATGAGTATTATAGGTGGCATCATACATGCATCAGGGGGTGGCATTATACATGCATGCATCAGGGGTGGCATCATAGGTGGCATCAAACATGTATCATAGGTGGCATCATACATGAGTATCATAGGTGGCATCATACATGCATCAGGGGTGGCATCATACATGTATCATAGGTGGCATCATACATGTACATGTATCATAGGTGGCATCATACATGAGTATCATAGGTGGCATCATACATGCATCAGGGGTGGCATCATACATGCATCATGATGCTGAATGATCCAAATAGGATATTAATTGCCTGTTATGGTTTCATGTGGTATACATGTAGCCCAAAGGTGGTTTAGCCTGATTATTACAGATAAGCAACAATAATACATGTAGTTGAATAACCTACTGTTAACCCTCAAAAGTGAAAAAAAACTCATAGCTGCCAAACCTCATCCCTGATCTTCAACCAAAAGCCAAACAATCTAATTTTTAAATTCCCCAATGAGCCCTTTCAGGGCTACAAGCCCTATGTACATGATGTGTTGTCCTAGCAAGTTAATTAACCTCAAAAAGGACCAGGTTGTACAACACATACAGCCTATAAAACATCACAAAGTGATTTGTGACGTGATTGTGATTGAATGAAATTTGTACAAATACATGTATATGAGAATCCGAATTTTGATCCGAATAGCTATCAAAAATTATCCTCCGCAGATATCCGAATGGTAGGGCAAAAATAGCCTTTAGCACTCAACCCTAATCAGGGGTGGCATCATACATGCATCAGGGGTGGCATCATACATGCATCAGGGGTGGCATCATACATGCATCAGGGGTGGCATCATACATGCATCATAGGTGGCATCATACATGCATCAGGAGTGGCATCATACATGCATCAGGGGTGGCATCATACATGCATCAGGGGTGGCATCATACATGCATCAGGGGTGGCATCATACATGCATCATAGGTGGCATCATACATGCATCAGGAGTGGCATCATACATGCATCAGGGGTGGCATCCCATTTGGAGTTGGTGCACAATGTGATGCTGTGATGACTGATGACGGGGTGGAATAGACAGCAAAACATGGCTTAACTGATGCTCTGTCTAGCAAGGTTTGGGTGCATGCATAACACATACATGCATGCATAGGTCTGCCTTGTGCCTGTGGTTGGTCCTGGTTACAGTGACACAATTCCAGGTTGCCATGCCAACAGATGGGTAGTGCCTAGTGCCACACACGCAAATACAGAGGGGCCTGCATTGGCCATGCAAGAGAGGGCAGTGCATGTGTGTGTCTGCATATTTCAACACGAAGGGATTATCCACCAGCTAAATCACTTGTGATGATATCTAGTTACTGTATGAGGTCCGTAGACACGGGAGACCATTAATCTACATTAACCAGGGCTGGATAGGCTGGACATCATAGCAAACATGGCTACAGCCAGGTAATAGCTGAGGCAATAAATCTTCAGCATGCTGTAGGATAGGAGAGGAGAACGTATTATTATTAAGTCCTATTCCCAGCTGATGATATTGTACGAAGGAAGCCCACGTGGGTTAAAGGATGGCTACATGTTATTATAACGTTGCAGCACGCAGCATTGGTTTGTAATATTATATAAATCTATGTAGTTTACACTGTATGAGGGGGTTACTAATATAATATACGTTTGATGTACCTGGCCCTGAAGTGAGTATTCTGTACAATCCCGATGTACAAGTCTATGTGTGTGTGTGCGTGTGTGTGTGTGTGTGTGTGTGTGTGTGTGTGTGTGTGTGTGTGTGTGTGTGTGTGTGGACATGAGATGTGCTGGAAATGCTTGGCAGTTGAAACTCTACTAGTACCCACACACGTGCGCTGCCTCTATCAAGCTGACCAGCGGTGCAATGACTGCCACACATGCTACGCAATAGCCAAGCTTAGCTCAGAACGAACAAAAGGGAACTCACCATGAAGAGGTCCCGACACCTGCTGTGACACCAACTTGGCCTTGCTCTGGTACACGGGTACCTCTTCCTGCGGTATGTATCCTTCCTTAACCCGTATGGGCTTTCTCCATGTACCATCGGGACGCTGGCTGCCAGGAATATAAGCGTTCCCATTGGTATCGTATACTATATCTTTTCTCTCCAATCCCGCGGTACTGAATGTCTTTTTGCTGCCAGCGGAGCCCGCTTGGGCCATATTTGAAAATGTTCGTATATTTCCGGTAACTCGTATATTTTTATTCTTAAACCGCCATATGCAGACGTACGAAGCATGGCGAGTCTCATTAATCAGAAAGGACCCTCTCGTAGGGGCGGCTCTACTTTACAGAAGATAGCGCAAAAGAAGGAACAACTGAAGCTCTATCCAAGAATGAAGAAAATTGAAAGAATTGCCACGCACCTGATCTGTCAGGTTAGGTGCGCTTTAAATTGAGTACACATCTCACTGTCCATTGGTTAGTTGCTTTTGTTCAGTTCTCTTGTTCGTATTTTTCACAAAGCACGCTATATTGTAACATAGGCGCTGATTTTCTTTTTCGTACATATGCATGTACGTGTATGTCGCCGTTACCGTTAGACTTTTACTATGTCTTTGCTACCGGTATTCATTGTAATCGTGGACCTCGCAGGAGGGGAATGGTCAATGCCAGTGCCAAGCCTGGAGGCCGTCATCGTCCCCCATTTCGGACGCCGTTCCCAAGTTCACAGACGCCTGCAAGACCTGCCAACACCAGTTGGAGACCCACACGAGGGAGGTTAAGGACCTGCCAGAGGACCAGCTGGACCGCATCCTCCTATTGGTCTACGACATGGACAATATCCTGCTGCAGATGAAGAACGAGAAGGAAGACCAGGACCTGAAGCGCACCTACGGGATACTGTTCCAGTACCTCAAGAAGAACATGCTTCTGCCGCGCCTGCCCTCCCTGAGCGGGGAGAAGCTGGGCACGCCTCCTTTTGAGAGGCCATCCATTGCCAAGGTAATGCGGAGGGTAGGTTATAGGCCGTGCCATGTGGTTTACTCATAACTTGGAATTTAAACCAGGTTTAGTCAGCCCGCCTACATGTGAAGGTTGATGTTATGTTTCCTTGCACAAAATGTGTATGCATGTACAATGTGATAGCTCTTTTGATTTGGTATACGATGTACCACAATGTACAGCACATGTGCTTTTACCATTTATGTGCGTGTACATGCACTTGGACTTAACAATCAAAATGACTTTATGTAAACTATTTGCCATGGTTTTGCTGAATCCCCAGAAGGTTTTGTACAGTTATATGTAGAAGGGTAAAATTCATCCCCAGAATACACTTGTACATGTATAGGGGACATGTTGCTAAAATTATTATGGGTCAAACTTCAGTGAACTAGAATTTTACGGAAGTTAACGTGTTGCCTAGTGCTATTGAGGGAGATGATGTGGTCAGTGATTATGTGTGGTTACATGTTTGTGCCAGGGTAAATGATATACATATACCTGTACAACAGTCATTTGGTGGGAAACATCCACCCTGCTATCCAAGATCTGATTAGAAGTCTATGGAGGAATGATAATCTTCCACATGTTACTGTTATGATAAGCCCTGTATCTATGGTACTAGTAATGAATAACTGCTGATGACAATTGTACATACATGTATACTAATTTTGCTGCAGGCCATAACAAACTTTGTGATGTACAAGTTTGGTAGTCTGCAGCAGGCAGAGTGGCAGATGATGTATGACTTAGCCAAGATGTTCCTTTACTGCTTCAACCATTGGAAGCTGGAGACTCCATCAGTTCATGCACGGAGCACTCCAGTAGATGACCAGAAAGCGTACAAGGAAAACTATGTCAGGTGAGGTGTGTGCATGTGTACATGTATGTGCATGCAGTATTGTATGTCATATTATGTGGTGTTGTGTGTTTGTTTGGTAGGGGTGGGGCACACTGCACATGCATGTATGATGTGTGTGGCAAGTATTGTCTGGCAGGTGGAGCACATAAATGTACAGGTGGCATTCCAGACAGCTTTCCTTAACATTATTTCATCTTTCCTCGCCCCCACTACCCACCAAAAAGGTGGGTGTGCTTCTGTCATGTGCCGGTGTTCTGTGAGAGCTTGCATAAGCACGATGCCACCCTCATATTTGGGCGGAGCCTTCTGTGTTCGGTGTTCCTGGTGATGAGGCGCCAGTTGATGGAGAGGTTCACTGCTGAGCAGGAGAAGATGCTGCCAGAGAAGAGAGCCATGGTCATCACACACTTCCCCAAGTGAGGAAGGGGTTTGGGGGGGGGGGGGGGGGGGGGGGGGTGCTGAGATGGAAGTAGTGGTCAGTATATGAAAAAATGGTCAGTAATTGGGCAGTGTTGCATTTCAGTATTGCTTCCTTGCCCAGCCAATTTATCTGAACAAAACATATTTTTAGCTCGCTTACCATTGATCATATTGTACACCTGTGGGTTTGTGTTTGCTGTCCATATTATATATGCGTAGATCTATGTATGTGTATTAACTGTTGACCTTCATAAGTGTAGCCTTACATGTACAGTACATATTGGTTTAAATTTATAAAATTTGCATCGGTAACTTAGAGAAAGTTTTCAACAAAATGTCTAAACCGTACTCAAGTCGGATAAACAAGTGGCATAGGTTAATATTAAAGTAACCTTGGACTTGTGCCTGGCAATGCTCAGAAATTTGTTCAATCCTTTTCAATTATTATTTCCACCTGTGTGTTTCTGTGTATGTGTGTGTCTGTGTGTGCGTGTGTAAGTGCTAGTTCTAGCGTGTGTGATTGTTGTGTATTCATATCACTGATTGGTATGTTTTCTGTGTGAAGCATTTGTGTTCATCTGTGTGCATGCATATACTGTTGTGGATCTATGCTGCAGGGTTAATGTTCCAGTATCATGGGCTGATGTCTTTTTTTCCCTTCACATTGTACACTGCCCTGTGTTCTAAATAATGCTCTCCAGATTCCTCGGACAGCTGGAGAACGAGCTGTTCAATGTAGGCTCCCCCATATGGAAGGAGGACTTCAACCAAACACCTGAGGCCATGTCCATACCATCTCCAGCCTGCTCCACCATCATCTCCACACCGTCGCCACTAGGGGGACCTGGGTCAGCAGGTGCAAAAGGTGGGGCAGATGTATGGTTTGGTGGGGCATATGGTTAGGTGGGGCATATGTATGGTTAGGTGGGGCATATGTATTGGTTAGGTGGGGCATATGTATGGTTTGGAGGGGCATATGTATGGTTTGGAGGGGCATATGTATGGTTAGGTGGGGCATATGGTTAGGTGGGGCATATGTATGGTTAGGTGGGGCATATGTATGGTTAGGTGGGGCATATGTATTGGTTAGGTGGGGCATATGTATGGTTTGGAGGGGCATATGTATGGTTAGGTGGGGCATATGGTTTGGTGGGGCATATGGGTTTGTGTGTGGATGTGAAGCATGTGTATCTGCTGTGATGTGTACGGATGAGGCTGCTGTTGTGCTTAATTTTATAAATGTGCAGATAGTCTGTATGTCCGTCTGTGTTAGTTTTTTTAGCGTTTGGCTGGGCCGCTTTCAACAGAAGTGGGCTCTCGAATCCTTTCTACGATGCACATACAGTGGCAGACTTACATTTTTGAATTTTACACCTTTGTATAGGGTTGAGCATTAAAGGCATCCTTTACACTAGATTTGAATAGCCGCGGAGGTAGATTTTGTGTAGCCATTCAGATCAAAATTGTAATGCTACCTTGTGAATTCTCTTTTGGTTTTCTATTATGCAGTGCTCAAAATACTTTCTAATGTTGCTAATCAAAAATGGATTTGATTAGCTAAAGGTCAGCTTCATTCCCAGACCCTCCGTATGTGATGTTATACTGTAAGCGATAATCATTGTTACGAACATTTGCGTCTGGCTATGTGACTACTCAAGCATCTGGATTTTTCAGAAGCTCGAATGGAGAGCAGCCCATAAAAGACCATTCACAGATGCTGTCTTCTGGAACATGGCTGAACAAAACGCTCCACCTTCATATGATTAAAGCTATGTGGGATAACCGTCTGAAGTATCTTAATCGTATCAGTTTCTTTTCTTTTGAGGAGTAAAGCACCTCCTCCAAAAATCTAAAATTGGGGTCAGTTTGATGTTAGTGAAGCCCCCACATTTATCGAGATGTTTATATACATGTATGTTGTGTGGGTAGTCCACGGTTAGGATAAACCTCGAGCGGTCCTTATATGTAGTGGAGTTGATGTTTCATCCTGAAGGATGCTTTTTTGTCCCCTAAGATTGTATTCTAACGACCTGTTCAGTGTTGCCGCGGTCCACTACTTTTCAGTGGACCGTGGACCGCGGTCAAACCTAAGTAGCCAGACCGTGACCGGACCGCGACCGTGCACAAATCAAACAATCCAGGACCGTGACCGTCGGTCGGACCAACGGTCGGACCGCGGTCCACAATGCTGATAATATAAATCCAAGAAAGGCAATGCAAATGCAACAATGACAACACATACATACACACACACATTATGAAACATACAACAAAGTACAAAGTCTGAAAAAACAATGCTATTTCCAGAAGTATTGATTGTGGCGTAAAAAAATGGTCTTGTGAAGTCTTTCTGGAAGCAGGCGCCATCTTTTTTTGTCGGTTATGTTTTTGGCCGTGGAATAAACCCTTTCAGAGGAAGCTGATGAAGCGGGGATGGCCAAGTATTTTTTTGCAAGCACTGATATAATGGGATAATTAGTAGCATTAACAGACCACCAGTTAAGTGGGTCCAATCCTGTCAGATGATCTGACTCTGGCACTGCCAGATACCTACATGTACAAATCAACATTATCATAATACATAACATTTCAACATTCATTTTTGAAGTACCTTTTTAGTTCTTCATCAACACGATCATCAACAGTGTTAGAAAATAGCTGTGTTGGTGTTGGTAAAGCAAAACTGAAAAGTAACTTTGCTTCCTCAAACACACTTGACAGCTTTGTCTTCTTTTGTCCATGCGTATTTAGGTGTGGGTACGAGGGGGACCGCGGTCAGACCGTCGGTCCAGTACTGCTTGGACCGTGACCGTCCGTGACCGTCCGTGAATGAAAATAATAAGGACCGAGGCTCGCGGTCCAGCTAAAAATGGCGAGGACTGCGGTCCGGACCGTCGGTCCCGGTCAGACCGCGGCAACACTGGACCTGTTATATGTATAGTACCAAATGGATACAGTCTACCCCAGTTAGTAGCGTATTATTTATGATGGAGCGTACTTTCAACTCCTGCCATTTTCTTTCTTTAGTAAAGCTGAACACTAATAACTCACAACATGTCCTGAACATGAGGCGTCTTTGTGTCATTTCAAAACATCAATAAACCACTTGGTATGGCCGTACCAGCTGTCCTCACATGTATTTTTGTAGCTTCTGCCACTGCCACTGCTGCCCTATCTGGCTGCAGACGACGGCACCACTCAGCAGGGAGAATGCCAGCCTTACACCAGCAGTTGACTGTAGTGGAGAGTGTAATTTTGCTCCATGCAGCAAGTAGCCATATAATTGCCTGAATTTGGAGATTAAAAAAAAACAAACATTTCACAGCATAAATCTGTTGTATTTCTAGGCAACACATAAGAAATAATGTGTACATAAAATTACCTCCTTCACATTGAATTTTGATGACAAAGCCCGCAGATCTTGGGTGGGATCAATGTTATACTGGGTGACCATGTGGCTGGCAAGCTTGCTCTTGTACCGAGCCTTTAGTGCAGCAATCACACCCTGATCCAATAGCTGGACTACTGATGTGCAATTGGCAGGAAAAAAAATATTGCTCAACTGAAAGCAATCAAAGCTGCCCACTATAACCATTGGCATGTCAGACACAACATGGGAACTGGTATTGTCAAGGAACATCACACATTTTCGATTCTGTTGTTTGAACTGCTCATTGACTTGCTTCGACCAGTCAGTAAACACCTACATGTATATATCCACCACAGAAATAAGACCTGATTAAATGTTTGTCAGTTATTTGTGCATATACATACATGCATAAGTTTTTTCTTACATCAGAGAGCATGTAGGCATTCGTATAGGAGTAATACATGACCAGGCTGTTAGGGTTAATTGTTCTGCCAAAGCAACATGGTTTCTTATACTTGTGTATTACTACTGGCTTCAGTCATTCACTTGTAGTTAAATTTTCTTCGAGATTGGGGGTTCTTCCTCTCCTGATGTGGTTTTGTTCTCTTGGGTGTCACTCACGTGCAATGAACTGTGATGACTCCATTTACACTTGCGTTGTATCTTATCGATTACATCAACTATGGTTGTACTATTTTCTGGGGTGGTTCCATTGGGCCACATCAAGTAATGATACTGTGTTATCCTGTTGTCTTGGGGCTGGGGGCTGGTCTGGGATTCCCAGAATTTCCAGCTTTCTCCCGTTCCTCTCTGTCCTCTCTTTCTGGTTCCCCTTGGGGGGGGGGGGGGGGGGGGAGAGAGAGATGAGAGTGAGCAGGGTGCAAAATCAGTAAGTTCGTACTTACTTTTTTCACCAACTGAGGCTTTCTGAACAAATCCCTCAACCTGTTCCTTGGTTTTCATCTGGTTTTTGTCCCAGATACCCTTCAGGAGTTGTTTGTTCCCTTCAGAAATGCCTTCCGTTTCCAAGACTGCTTGGACTTCTTCCAGCATGTCTTGACCACATCAACCAGCGAAGATCTTGGAAGTGGTGGCCCTGTCATGGCAGAGTTGTAATCAAGCTGGGCCCATCTCTTGTGATCTCTAGTAGTCTGAAACAGACACCTGCCTCTCTCTGGCGGACAATGCACCACTTGCAGTTAACCCAGAATCGGTCTCTTCTCCCATAGGAGACATTGGTTTAGGCTTAGATTTGTTGGCAAGGAACTTAGCCAGTAGATTCGTTATGATGGCTGACGAGTTCTGTAAAGAGGGTTTGGGAGAATACTGTGGACAAGTACCGTGGCTACACTGTACTAAGCACAGTACTGCGCTTGTTGGCAAGGAACTTTGCCAGTAGACCCGTTATATGATGGCTGACAAGTTCAGTAATAAGGGTTTGGGAGAATACTGTGAGCAAGTACCGTGGTTACACTGTACTGCTAAGCACATGTTGGATTTTAATAACCCTTCAACTTAATGACGACCTGCTTCCCCCCTGCCGCGTTGTCCAGCTCCAGATAGTAAACATGACCCAACTCTGGTGCATCATGGTGGCGCTCGCTGGAGGGCACCAGGGTCAGGTCATGTGGCTGAACATTCTGACAGGGAACCCTGTGACTTGTGGCACAGTCCAATAGTCCTGGGAAAAAGTCCCCAACGAGGTGTCCCCCATCTCCGTCCACTAGTGGACAGCAAAGGAGGGGTCCTTTCCCCCGAGCAGTGCAAAAGTGTTGTTCATGCCACTCCTCATGTAGTATTGCAGTGCAGATTTGACACGTAGCGAAATGCTCAGTACTGATATCTGGTACAAGTGCCTTTCCGATTAGTGAAAAATGAATACCTTTCCAGAGTTCAGTTAAATTATACTTTTGCACTAATGTACAACTTGTCTTAATTGTTGCTCTGGAAATCTTCTTTGGCAGTACTCTCACACACCCCACCTCTCCCTACTGAAATTCTTTATATGATTGTTCTATAAAGTGGTAAAGGGTGGTTTTTGTGAATCTCCTCAAGTATCATTCTGATGCACTTCACATTTCCCCATTTGAAGATAACCTCAATAGGGGAAATTGTCTCTGTGTATATTAACCCATGTCCTACCCTCATGCAGTGGCCCCTGATTCCCTTCACATGTCATGTGGCATTAATAGCTACTTGAGCGATGGGGCGTTGGTACAGTGGGATTTCTGGAGACGTGGTGTCTCCGTACTTAACATCTCCCCAAACGTACACCTTGTTAATAGGGAAACTCATGTGTGTATATTCACCATGTCGTAAAGGACTACCCTCAAGCACTAATGAACAACTTCTTTGGCAGTACTCTCACACACCCCACCTCTCCCTACTGAAATTCTTTATATGATTGTTCTATAAAGTGGTAAAGGGTGGTTTTTGTGAATCTCCTCAAGTATCATTCTGATGCACTTCACATTTCCCCATTTGAAGATAACCTCAATAGGGGAAATTGTTTCTGTGTATATTAACCCATGTCCTACCTTCATGCAGTGGCCCCTGATTCCCTTCACATGTCATGTGGCATTAATAGCTACTTGAGCGATGGGGCGTTGGTACAGTGGGATTTCTGGAGACGTGGTGTCTCCGTACTTAACATCTCCCCAAACGTACACCTTGTTAATAGGGAAACTCATGTGTGTATATTCACCATGTCGTAAAGGACTACCCTCAAGCACTAATGAACAACTTGCCTTAGTTGTCCAAACCCCCTTTTTCAGTGAACAGTTGCAGAAAATTTTCGCATTCCTGTTAACCTATATGAGACAGGTTATAATATCCGTGTAATACGGTAAGGAGGGTTAATCGTTGCTCTGGAAATCTTCTTTGGCAGTACTCTCACACACCCCACCTCTCCCTTAGTTAAATTCTTTATGTGATTGTTCTAAAGGGTGGTTCTGTGAACTCCTAAAGCATTACTCTGATGCACTTAGCATCTCCCCAAAGGTACACCTCCTTAATAAGGGAACTCATCTGTGTACATTCACCATGTCGTAAAGGACTACCCCTCAAGCAGTGGCCTGATTCACTCCACATGTCCCCAAAGGAAGCTCATGTAGCTGTAATGGCTATGTTCTCGTAGTAGCTCTTCAATATACCCCTTTGTTGCATCCTGCACTGCACTAAATGCACGTTCATAGTATTCCCTTACGAAATCTCTTACCATGGAATTGGTAGGTGCAAGATTATGCATGCATGTTGTATATAGAGGTGAGTCTATAAATTCCTGCAACAAATTTGTCTCTTTATGTCCCCAAAGGGAAGCTCATGTAGCTGTAATGGCTATGTTCTGTAACTGATTCCCTCAAGCAGTGCCTTGATTCACTTCACATGTCCCCAAAGGGAAACTCATGTAGCTATAATGGCTATGTTCTATAACTGATCCCCTCAAGCAGTGCCTTGATTCACTTCACATGTCCCCAAAGGGAAACTCATGTAGCTGTAATGGCTATGATCTATAACTGATCCCCTCAAGCAGTGCCTTGATTCACTTCACATGTCCCCAAAGGGAAACTCATGTAGCTATAATGGCTATGTTCTATAACTGATCCCCTCAAGCAGTGCCTTGATTCACTTCACATGTCCCCAAAGGGAAACTCATGTAGCTGTAATGGCTATGTTCTATAACTGATCCCCTCAAGCAGTGCCTTGATTCACTTCACATGTCCCCAAAGGGAAACTCATGTAGCTGTAATGGCTATGTTCTATAACTGATCCCCTCAAGCAGTGCCTTGATTCACTTCACATGTCCCCAAAGGGAAACTCATGTAGCTATAATGGCTATGTTCTATAACTGATCCCCTCAAGCAGTGCCTTGATTCACTTCACATGTCCCCAAAGGGAAACTCATGTAGCTATAATGGCTATGTTCTATAACTGATCCCCTCAAGCAGTGCCTTGATTCACTTCACATGTCCCCAAAGGGGAACTCTTGTAGCTGTAATGGCAATGTTCTATAACTGATCCCCTCAAGCAGTGCCTTGATTCACTTCACATGTCCCCAAAGGGGAACTCTTGTAGCTGTAATGGCAATGTTCTATAACTGATCCCCTCAAGCAGTGCCTTGATTCACTTCACATGTCCCCAAAGGGGAACTCTTGTAACTGTAATGGCTATGTTCTATAACTGATCCCCTCAAGCAGTGCCTTGATTCACTTCACATGTCCCCAAAGGGGAACTCTTGTAGCTGTAATGGCAATGTTCTATAACTGATCCCCTCAAGCAGTGCCTTGATTCACTTCACATGTCCCCAAAGGGGAACTCTTGTAGCTGTAATGGCTATGTTCTATAACTGATTCCCTCAAGCAGTGCCTTGATTCACTTCACATGTCCCCAAAGGGAAACTCATGTAGCTGTAATGGCTATGTTCTATAACTGATCCCCTCAAGCAGTGCCTTGATTCACTTCACATGTCCCCAAAGGGGAACTCTTGTAGCTGTAATGGCAATGTTCTATAACTGATCCCCTTAAGCAGTGCCTTGATTCACTTCACATGTCCCCAATGGGGAACTCTTGTAGCTGTAATGGCTATGTTCTATAACTGATTCCCTCAAGCAGTGCCTTGATTCACTTCACATGTCCCCAAAGGGAAACTCATGTAGCTGTAATGGCTATGTTCTATAACTGATTCCCTCAAGCAGTGCCTTGATTCACTTCACATGTCCCCAAAGGGAAGCTCATGTAGCTATAATGGCTATGTTCTATAACTGATCCCCTCAAGCAGTACCCTGAATAAAATGCACATTGTGCATTTTCCATAGTTCTGTTAGAAAACAAGGGTACAAACAATTACTGGTGACTGTACGAAATTAAACTCCTCTTCGTCAATATAGCCAGCCCTAAGTTGTTCTGCCCCTACCTCGTTATGGGTGATGATAAATCAGGATCACTGACACTGTTAGTATTAGGTGTTGAAGCCTTAACAGGTGAAAAATGAGATTTGATCAAAGGGACAAAGTGGTTTGGGTTCCATATCTTTCTTGACACCTAGCAGGTGTAAATTTTGCATCGATCTTGTCATGACCTACATCGACGTCATCGTGGTATTCAACTTGGAGACGTTTCCTAGTACTAGTATCACTCATTCTATATACCTGTAGATTCCTACAGCATGTGAAAAGATGAACCATAAGGATTTCAAGCAATTCTACACAATCAGAATGAGTTGTAATCATCGTTCCGGTGTTAGCTAGCAAGCGAGCATTTGATGTTCTGTCAAGATCCTGTAATCCATCAAGTGTGATCAATATCATGTAAATCCCATGACAAATTAATGATTTGACTTCTGGGGATAAATGCTCGAGCACTACAGTACACAGATAAAATACCAATTTATTTAAGTAGTATATCGTAATACAGCAGACCCATCAGTAATAAGTATAAAATTAATTGCACTAACACATACAAGCAATTGAGCAGTTGATTTGGATGATACAAACGAAGTAGTCCATCTAAGATAGGTTTCTCGTGCTCGGGAAATATTAATATGCCCACTTGGCTGATATGAAAACATTTCACGGCCTACATGGTCCAGCAGGAATGTTGTAAGAGGGGGGAGAGTTAGCCATCAATTCATTTGAAGGGATAGGCCTTGGATTAAGAGCTGAGAAGTCAATAAAACCATGCACATTGCATGCATGAGAGCAAACAAAGAAAGAAGGGCAATCTTGGAATATAATATAGTGCATCACATCACAGCAGTATATGACAGTTTGATCTGCTCACTTGCTATCATCATTAAATCACATAATAATCAAACAATTTCTGTGATTGGAGTATAGGTGTCACCATCCGAGAGGTGGACAGGTTCCACTTGATTGTCAATTGGGCTTGGGAAGGACAGAAGGAATACATAAGTGAATTGCAGAGACTTCTGCTGTCAGCGCGTGTGTAGGGTTGGCTGTGATTGGAGTATAGGTGTCACCATCTGAGAGGTAGACAGAGCCCTCAACAATGTAATGGTTTAATTCCGATACCACCACCTCACTACCCTTAAATTTATGATGTGATCTAAGGGAGCGAATTGCCTTCCATTCCTCTGCAGTAAGATTGTTAGTGAGCGGTAAGCGGATGGCAGGTGGAATAAGGTGCAAATTAGCTATATACTCTTTGAGCACTTGATTACTGGAAGAAGCAGGTGATAGCAAGAGCGGGCTCGAAAAGGGTTAGGGTCCAATGGCGGTCCCTAACCCAACAAATGTATGCATATATGCCTGGTCCTCGGCGCAGAGGATAGGTGAATTAAATAGATTCACTACCTATTGTAACAAATGCTTGTTAAATAACCCAACATGCTTGGGAATTACTGACATTCAGGTCATATGCTAAACAAGCAGACCGGAACATTGACAGTGTGATGGTATTCACATAATATTTTCATATTAGCGTTCTTCAATTGTGTACGGTCTCCGAGAGACCGCAGCATCCCAAGAATCCCGGACTGCATCATGCGGGAAGGAGATAGGGTAAGGACAGCCATCCTAATACCATCACTCACCGGTGGGGTTTCAGAGCTTGGAACAATTCCTGCTCCGGAGTGTTCTCATTTTTGCTGCTGTTCCACCACCTCTGTTTCTCATCTTTCTACTGGAACCTTTTCTCTGTCTTGTTCCTGTTCTACTACTTTATTCTCGTCTTCATCTTCTGAGCTGGATAGAACAGGAACGTGAAATATTTTCATCTTTTCACATGCTGTAGGAATCCCCTCTTTCGTGTGTTCTTTTTGGCCTTGCTCTGTACTGTCTTTTTTGTTGTGGGGGGGATCACACCTTCTGTCTGCTTCTCTGTTAGGGGGGTCTCCTCTACGTTTTCTACTGGTTCCTTTCTGGGCACCTCCGTGTTCCCGCCGCTGTCCTGCCCTTCAATGGTCCCTGTTGCACTTCCTGCGCAGGCAACGTCATTATTCTTATATCCAAGCTAGGATATCAACCTGGCAGTGGTCCTCTGGCGGTCCTTGTTCCTTTGGACAAGCTTGCTGTCCTTTGAAGTCATCATCTGTTAGAGGGTATGCCAACAGTATGATATTGGTATCTGGTAGTTACCATAGTGGATGTCCTCCTGGTTTTCTACATTGTTGGTTGCCATACCTCTTCTTCAGTTTTCTCTCTCTACAGTGTAGACAAAAAGGATGAGTGAAACATGTTTTCAATTATTACGAACAATAGATGCAATCAATATTGCTCTCTGTGTGTTCAACCCGACGCGTGTTACGTGTCAGTCAGATTGACTGAGCTACTCATCAGGGGATCCTGAGGTCGAGTTTCTAACCTCTCTTCTATCTTCTCTTCTCTCCTCACTCTTGTTTTCATCTGATAGCCTTTGTAAGGCAAAGGACAGGTAACCGTAAATTTGCCGTATGATTCTTCTCACTCGTGGCTCCTGCTACGAGTTCGTTTCTTGCTCGAGTGGTTTCCTAACCACTAGCTCGCTCTTGCACGCTATAGTGCTGACAATGATAGAGGTATATGCCATCTATACCTCGTGGACATCTTGTTCTGGGTTCCTGGTCGGGCGTAGCTTCCGACTGCTCCCGATTGCCGAAGTACAGAAGGGTTAGATTAGGGAAACTAGGCCAAACCTGTTTCCCCATAGGAAGCTTGACTCCCTAACTTGAGTAGATAAGTAGAAACCATTTCCTTGGCTCCCTCTTGTGAGGGTGGCAAGATTCCTCCAAGTCCAAAGTAGTCATTCTGAAAAGTAGTCACCTCCTTCTCCAGAGTGGGTAATCGTCTCCAATCCATGCAGGTGTGTATAAATGTAGACGTCACCGCAGCTCCCTAAATGGTCATGTGTGTGTATACAGGCTGACTTTAATTACCTGCCCGGTCAAATGGAAACACCACACTCAAATAAGTAGTAAAAACTTTATTGGCAAGACCAGTTTTGGCTTTATGCCTTTTTATATATGAAGTCATTAAAAGATATCCACGTATAACTTGCTTACCGAAAATTGGATACTTTAATTCTTCGTTGCTGTCAAATTTGCATAAGGTCTGGGCAAGGCAAGTACACTTCTGGATCCACACCCACTATTGATATTGCTAGGCCATTCATCATGGCTTTTCAAAGAGTATATACCCAAGCCAAACTGTTGAATAGTATGTGACATTGGAACAATTATAGTTGGGTCGATGTTATGTATACGATGTGATGGATGGAATAGCTGGAGTTCTGAATACTTTCTTCAGGTGATGTCTTTTTGTGGTTGTTATGACAACTAGCACAACTGGGTTGTGCAACACTGTCATCAGGGAGAGGTGCTCACATGGATCTTCTTTTCCCTCCCTTCACAGTGGACTACCCAGCTCCAAACTCCCTCAAGACTAGGGAGATAACAGTTCCCTCTCCCGCCCCTGCCAGTGTAGGCCACTCCTCTCCCCTGCAGCCTCCGTTCACATCCCCTCAGCTCACACTGGATGGTTCCACTGACTCCCCCTCCACTGCTGCTCTCCCTTCCCCTCGTTCTGGGAGCGTGGTTTCCATGAGGGCCTCACAGGCCTATCACCATGTTCCTGAGGCAACAGAGGGACCAGTTGCTAAGAGACCAAAAATTGATGGTAAGCGGTGGTTCATGCTTTGTGTGGAGGAGATGAGGGAATGGGATCACACAAATGGCACATCATTGGTGTATCCTTAGTGTTTGTCTTGTCTGCAAATCGAGGTATATGCTAAGGGTTATTTGGTAGGCATTAGGATGTTTCATCTGCCCTTTGGGCGATTAGACGTAATGTGTGATGATAGATTAGGGAGGTTATTACTGGGGTATGCATGATAGATTACTGGGGTATGTATGATAGATGATAGAGGGAACATTTTGAGCTTAGGGTGGTATCAGCGCTGTATTCCATTCCTGTACTTTAATCCCACATGCACAACTGACATGCTGTACTGTCAAGGTCGAGATGCTATGGAAGTAGCCAGTGAGATTGTAACCACGATCACTGAACCTAGCTTGATGGTTGGACCTGAGGTGAGGGAGGGGGCGTACTCTGCTCAGTTATTGAGCTTGTTATATCATGCATGGACATGATGGTTATGTAAGCAGTACTATTTATGGCCGTTACCAGTTTATTTGCTTACTGCAGAGTTCTCACCGGGGGGAAAGTAGAGTTACATGTTATATGTTGCAAAAATGCATTTTGTAGCAAACAGCTGCACATCTTTCTAAACCTGGGAAACATACACTCTGCATGATATTCATGATGTGTGGATACTTCTGTAATTGTTTGATGTAACATATACGACATGAATGTAGTTTAGAAAGTTTGCTGTAAGTTTATTAGTCGTTGTGAATGCATTAGAACATGTGCATGTGCAGTAGTTTATACAAACATACAATGTTGCATACACATTGTAGGCAGGGTTCTTCAACGATCAGGTGTCACGTGACCACATGGCAAAGACAGAGGAGAGAAAAGGCATCCTGCAGATTCAAATCTTGCACAACTCCCTGAGGGAGAAGCCTTCTGACCAGCACCTGATGTGGATGCTGGGACTCAAGTGTGTGTTCTCTTACCAGCTGCCACGCATGCCAAAGGAGTACATCACCAGACTGGTGTTTGATCCGTGAGCGATTAACTAATGTCACATGTTTGAATGTAGAGTATGCATCAATAAAAAGATAATGCTACTCGGTGCTCTACGTATGTAATCTAATACCTACAGTGCCATCCACCCGCAAGTTCACACTCGCACGCAAGTGTATTGCGCGTGTGAGTGCAATTAGCCTTCGATACGAGCGCTGTTGCGAGCGTCACTCAAATATCGATTTACGGCATTGCTACAGATGATTACGTTAGTTTCAAGCTATTAATAGTAAATGTTTTTGTTCCAGCTGTTTTGCTTTGAGTTAAGGCGCGCAAGTCATTCATTATTGCACTCGATCAAGTAACGCGCGAGTCACTCGCGTGTCGAGCGCTCGCGAGTGTGAACTTGCCAAAGGAGTACATCACCAGACTGGTGTTTGATTCGTGAGCGATTAACTAATGTCACATGTTTGAATGTAGAGTATGCATCAATAAAAAGATAATGCTACTCGGTGCTCTACCTACAGTATGCGTCAGAATAAAGTTGGCGCTATGCATTACGGTTCAGATTATTACGTTGCGCCGTAATTGCATTACGATCGGAATTAGTTCCGTTATGACTGTAAAAAAATTACGCTCCGATGGCAACGTAATTAGAAGGCTGTTACGTTCCGTTATGGTCGCTAAAAGGCTTACATCTAAACACATGTCCAGGAACTGCAAATGGGCAGGCAGCTGTAAGTGGTGATTCGAGGAGTAGGTCGTCAGAGTAAACAGGCACACCCCTTTGACCTCCTATTAGCTAGAGTAATGGCCTAATGGGTGCCCGAGGCGACACACCTGTATATGATACTTCCACGATAGAACGGTTCTGGAACCGTTCTATCGCGGTAGTGTGAATGCAGTGTAAGATGCTAGCTTGGCTATCCCCTCGTTTACAGTGGTACGTTAGCGGTTATTAAAACCACTGATGCGGTTATCGGAGAGTAAACAGGCACCTCCCCCTGATACATGTACCTCATATGTTATTTCAGAAGTCATGTTTACAGATAAAATTGATATTGAATAGGCCCTATTAGCCAGAGAGTTGATTAACCCCATTACTTCTCACCCATTGACCACACCCATGGGCCCTCATAGCTGGAGTGTTCATTAACCCCACAACATCTCACCCATTGACCACACCCATAGGCCCTCATAGCCGGAGAATTCATTAACACCACAACATCTCACTCATTGACCACACCCATAGGCCCTCATAGCCGGAGAGTTCATTAACCCCATGACTTCTCATCCATTCACCACACCCATAGGCCCTCATAGCCGGAGAGTTCATTAACCCCATGACTTCTCATCCATTGACCACACCCATAGGTCCTCTTATTCATTAACCCCATGACTTCTCACCCATTGATCACACCCATGGGCTCTCTTAGCCGGAGAGTTCATCCAATGGGCACAAACAGGGCTCTTATAAGAGCTGGAAGAGTTCATTCAACTCATTCACCGCATGATTTGGAACTTTGAAAGATACATGTAGCACGTTTTTCTCCTTCAACTATGCTGATGATTGTCCCTAAATGAATTTTAAAGTAGAATTACATGTACATACATAGTAACTTTCTGTTAAAATTCGCAAGTTTGTTTTGGCTGGTTTAGCTATAAGATTGGGGCGTAAGATACGCTTTCTTACATTTTTATATACGAGCGAACTCGATCTAAAGCAGGGACCTTCCTTGAAAATGAATACAATGAATGTACATAATTCCCTTGCATACTACTTCGAGTGATAAAGAGGAACAGTACCAACATCTGTAGGGCTAATGATATCATACGCATGTGCCCTGTGGTACGCTTGTGGTTTACCTGAAGTGATAACATTGCTGCCTGTACAAAACCTCGCCACTGTTGCCAACAGAAGACGCGATTGCAAAACAGACAAAAGGACAAGATGAAAGAGCTCTAAAAGCTTAAACCAAAAAAAAAAAAAAGCCTTTTCATTTAAAAAAAACTGATCATACTCACAAGGGGCGTTTCTGTATTAGTTAGATACCCTAGCGCGGGATTACGAGCAGCTTTAGTTCATTCAACTACAGGGGCGCAACGATATGATTGGACGTTTCGCGCGAGAGATTTCACCGCCTGTTGGAACATGTCTCGATATGTTCATCATGTACCCGACATATGTCCAAACAATGCGTGGGAGTAGCATCGTAATCGTATTATGGCCATAACGGAATATTTTCCGATCGTAACGGAACGTAATATTTTACGAGGTAATTGCGTTCCGATCGTAATTTTTTGCGATCGGAGCGTAGTACTTTTACACCGTAATGCGTAGCGCCAACTTTTATCTGACGCATACTGTATGTAATGTAATACCTATGTAGAATATTACCTTGCAGTGCTGGGAAAGGTCTTACCAAATTAGGGGATACCCTTAATGTCCAGTCTATTATGTTCCTACATGTACAGTGCCCGTCCACCCACAAGTTCACACTCGCGCGCGTGTGTATTCGAGTCGCGCGAGAGTCAATTAGCGAGTGCAATTAGCCCTCAATACGCGCGCTGTTGCGAGCGTCACTCAAATACCTATTTACGGCATACCTACAGATGATTACATTAGTTTCAAGCTATTAATAGTATATGTTTTTGTTCCAGCTGCTTTGCTTTGAGTTAAGGTGCGTGAGTCATTATTGCACTCGATCGAGTCGCGCGCGAGTCGAGCGCGTGTCGAGTGCGAGTCAAGCGCGTGCGAGTGTGAACTTGTGGGTGGACGGCACTGTATGTATAAACATGTGTTTGATGCATGTGCATGCATTCCATATTGTATGAATCTCGCGTTTCTTCAGTACCGTTAACCAATCATTTCTAAGCGCACCTGTCATTCACTACATGCGTCTGTGCCTTTAGCAAGCACCCATGATAAAGCCAAACAGTGACACACAACTTACACAATGTCATTACGCAAGGCGCTCAAGGAAGCAGTTTTGATATATAGGAGATACTTGATTTTGTTTAATGACCTGCAATAGAGCTCTATCATCTGATACCGTAGCAAAATGAGGATGTGGTGCCGTTACCGTTAACAACAAGGGGAGTGTACAATGAAGTTGGCGAAGATGCTTTTCTGTTTGATGTACCATGGTGTGTATGATTGTGTTATAATAGTACGTTTGGTGTATTTGTTGATGTTGCCAATCTATGTCCATGCAGGAAGCACCACTCCTTGGCTCTCACTAAGGGCAACAGTGTGGTAGGTGGGATCTGCTTCAGAATGTTCCCCACTCAGAATTTTGCTGAGATCGTTTTCTGTGCTGTAGCCTCCAATGAACAAGTGAAGGTACAGCTTTGGTTTATGGACTATGCACTGTTTTGTGCACAAAGAAGTCATGTTATGGTGTGTGTGTCTCTGAAAGGTATGATTTTATATCATCCTAATTGTACACCACAGTTGTTGTAGCATGCATGTACATGTATGGGGAAAGTGATGATGTATGGTTAGAGCTGTTTGGAGCTATTTGTGCATTTATCTGGAATGTGGGGAATGTAGCAACTGGATTGGAAATAATCTGTCGTGGGACATTTATGATAAATGCTAATGAGCTGTGCTAGTCTAAACATTTCTGGCAAGGAACTTTGCCAGCAGGCCCACAATGATGCCTGTTGTGTAGGGAGGGTTTGATTGATTATCTGTCTCACCTGGCAGGCCCCAACCTTTTCCCACCTCCGTTGGTGTGGGCAAGTTGGCAGCCACCTTTCCAAGGGCTAGAGCAATAGAAGGAATAGCTACAGGGGGAACATTGGTGGCAGGACTCAATCCCCCTCCAGATACTTCTCCATTTCAGCAGGTGAAGGAGTTTCGGTGAGGAAAGTGACTGAAGCAATGATTTTATTACCTCCTACTAACACCACACCATCTCTTGGTTGACCAGAGATTGGATTCAGCTTTATAGCAGATACTTCTGTTTTTTTTTTTTTTTCCAAGCTGCTGTTGCTGTTTAGAGGTCTCTAGAGTTGAGGTAATTGTCCCCTTCTTTGTCAGTTCCTTTCTGCAAGGTTTTATTGGGGATGACCGGGGTGATGTTCGGAGTTGGGGGGCTCCACTCACAAGTGTTTGTGGTATGTGACCCTTCTCTCTCGGCTGTTGTTTCAATATTTCCTCATCTTCTGAGGAAGTAATAGGATTGGAAGTAAGGTTACTTTCAACAATCCTCTTACCAAGATCTCGGTTCAGATTCGGAGCAGCCTTCATTGTCATCCGTTTCTTTCTCGGTTGGACATGCTGTTCAACCATTTTCTTCTGCCTAGGCAGAGAGAAAAAATAAATAAAAGAGCATACGCAATTACAGAGTGTGTGATAATAAAACTTCACCCCAACCGCTTGCTCCTCAGGGGAATGGTTATGCTCACTCTCTCTATAGGTATAGATGAGTTTATGACCTCAGATTTGTTTTTAATACTACTACCTTCGCAGTCATCTAGAAATTCATCTAGATGCAGAAACGCCTGTTCCTCCAGCAATGAGTTTCCTTCACAGAACTCGATATTCCATATAGCCCTTATGTCATCTGCAAATGCATCATTTATAAAAAATATTTAAAAAACATTGACTGTTTAACTTACCAGCCTTCAACACATGACAATCAGAAGAGACAAAAAATTCTTGTAGCTGGACTGGGTGCTCCTTCACCATTGCATGCACACCTAATGCTGCTAGACCATCTGTGAACTGATCCATAGAGACCTTGACCTTTATCCGACAATGGTAATCACTGATTCAGGTGTAGAGCTGCTGTTTGGATTCAAATGTGATACAGGATAGTGGCACATGGTATCCACTCTAACAGTGCACCAGAGGCAGTATCATCATTTGAAAAATGGCCTTCAGCTCTTCTGTGTCCCTAGCAATTTTGACCTTTAACAGTTGGCAGCCACCTCTCCAAGGGCTAGAGCAATAGAAGGATAGTGGCAGGACTCAATCCCCCTCCAGATACTTTTCCATTTCAGCAGGTGAAGGAGTTTCGGTGAGGAAAGTGACTGAAGCAATGATTTTATTACCTCCTACTAACACCACACCATCTCTTGGTTGACCAGAGATTGGATTCAGCTTTATAGCAGATACTTCTGTTTTTTTTTTTTTTTTTTTTTTTTTTCCAGGCTGCTGTTGCTGTTCAGAGGACTCTAGAGTTGAGAAAATTGTCCCCTTCTTGGTCAGTTCCTTTCTGCAAGGTTTTATTGGGGATGACCGGGGTGATGTTCGGAGATGGGGGGCTCCACTCACAAGTTTTGGTGGTATGTGACCCTTCTCTCTCCGCTGTTGTTTCAATATTTCCTCATCTTCTGAGGAAGTAATAGGATTGGAAGTAAGGTTACTTTCAACAGTCCTCTTACCAAGATCTGGGTTCCGATTCAGAGGCAGCCTTCATTGTCATCCGTTTCTCAGTTGGACATGCCTGCCTAGGCAGAGAGAAAAAATAAATAAAAGAGCATACGCAATTACAGAGTGTGTGATAATAAAACGTCACCCCAACCGCTTGCTCCTCAGGGGAATGGTTATGCTTACTCTCTCTATAGGTATTGATGAGTATATGACCTCTGATTTGTTTTTAATACATTGCCTGGTTGGGCTGACTGTCTATAAAAAAATACGAACAGGTTAGTCCTAAGGCGGATACCCCCTACAGTATTGCGGGATTTTATACCCATTTCCGGAATTGATCTGTGTTATGACGCTTTATGCTTTTTGGACTCGATATTTGGGTCATCTAGCCCCATTGCAATCTGTAAGTAGTGTATGCTAAATCAGTTTGTGCCGTGCTGCCATGTTTGTCGCTACGGTCTACACTCCCAACCCGTAGAAGGCTTTGATTCAAGCAAAATTTCAGAGATAGCAGAAGGTACTATCTACTTCGACTATCTGCTTATAGCCCACCGCTTTTGGGCTAGAGATGCGTATTGTGAATTTAGCAATATCAATATTTTACTCTTTGGGGGAGGGATCGCTGCCACGTTTTGTGAAGCTATTAGGAAGCAGTTGCTGCTTAATAATTATGTACAGTCTTTTAACTGGGTCGTGTACTGAATGGTATGACGTTGCAAGGAGTTAAACTTGGCATGGATAGACTCTGCTCCTTGCTCCCCCAGAAGACCAAATCCAATGTATGTTATTTTTGCCCATGGCACTGTATGTTCTTCCAGCATGGGCATTTTAAATGGTATAGAGTCTGCAGAGGAAGTCCTCAACTGCTCCACGAACTATGTTTCGATTGGATTATGTACAGTTATTTCATACATGTAGTTACAGGCATGCACGTTAGAAGCATACCATAGTTTCCTGCATTGTGCCTCTTCAATGGAATTGTTATCGTATATTGGGTAGCACTGGCTTAGCAGAGTGAAGATGTAACGCTTTATGTTTGCTGGCTAAATAGTGTTGGACCTGAATCACTAGTGCTTCCAGTCGAACAGAGTCGACTAGGATCATATCCTGTATAATTTATGTGGGGCTCGCTCTGAACCTTTTAATTCACATCTGGCGCTTCCTTCCTGTGCATCAAGGCCCTGTACCATTCTCACTTTTCGCCTTGGCAATAGCCCTCATGTCTACAAATTCCCACTGCCAGATCTTTTCAGCTAGTTTTTGGGGTCATGCCCCACCAATATAATACCCGGTACATACATGCTCTGACTCCCCGACCTGCTACTCTTTGATGTTGTATTTGCTGCTGGTTCTGCACATGGTCACTCCTGGCCTTTCTTCTTGTTCGGTTTCTCGAGCCACATGTGTTGTTTGTTATGTCGCATCTTTTTTTTTTTCAGTCTGCTCCATCACAGTTGGAACGAGTTGTGCCCACAGGGTACTAGCAACACTCTTCCACATGTCGGCTACCTATCTCACACCTGGTATGAACCAGGGCGTGATAACCAAACGGCTGTACCAGGTGAATTGCTGGGCACTATCACAAACTATTTATTTAAGATTATCCTTTGCTGCAAAAAACTGGACTGCTTTTTTGCTATGAAGTTATGTACCGTTAGCTTTTTGAGCATATCAATGAGCATTCTCAATGAACTTATTCAAAAACTTCAGTGTAAAGTGTGGCAGGGTCTGTTGTTGTCCATTGTCTGATCTCAACTGTGGCAACTTCATTTTCATCAGTCATAGCTTGCAGTCAAGCATAGATTGGCTTGTCCATAAAGGGGTATTTGTTGCAGGTACCAAATCACCCAGCACAACTACTTCATCTTTCAGTAAAGAAGACTTTTCAACTAAAAAAGCAACGTGCTCTTTTGCAATAAAGCCATGCTTCCGCAGCTTTAGAAGGTATTCTACCAAAGAGTTGAGTCAGTTGTTTGGGTTACAGTTACCAATGTAATTTGTTCTACACACACCCACGCTTTGTATGACACAGAATCCACACACACTATTACTCCAATCCAGTCACCAACACCTTATTGAGATGTTCAGTGCATGAAGGGCTGGCAAGCAGGTGTTTGTAGGTGATGTTCCCATCCTCACCAAACATCCTTCAAAGGTTAAAACTTAGCACCCTCAATCATTACCTTTTCACTAACGTCAAACTTATGATGTAGGGATTATCTCTTTGAAGTCTTCTACCTTTCCTGATGACTAACATCTTCCTTATACCTTCATCATGCTGTCAGCATAGCTCTTCACATGCATTTTTTTCTCAATGGTGATTCACTTGTACTAACTAGTAAGACTGAAAGCTTGGGTGCTTACATCATAATCAAAACCGGACTATGACTTTGAGGTGGCCATAAGCGGTGGAGCCTTCAGATGGCCAGTACTGGTCACGGTTCCTCTTTACTTTACCCCCCCCCCCCCCCCCCACTCTAAATTCATACCAATTATATTAGCAACTTATTAACACGTCGTTAGCACATCCGACATCACGTCGATAGGTGAATTTAATTACAGGTGATTATAAATCTAATTACAAAGAAATGTAATACAGAGTCAAACAGGGTATTGTTCAGATATATGTGTAATAATTTTGCCAAAGGTTGTGCATCCACCGACTTGTCGACGCCACATAAACTCTGGAAGATACGTTTCAAATAATGTGGAATGGCTAGTTTTCCCTTCGTGCATCATGTGCTTGCATGTGCGTGCTCCACATGCCTTCCACTCCCTGCGTGTGCGCACCTGTGACAGGGTTCACAAAATGTATAGAATGGTTCACTGTGTGGTGGGTGAGCCCGGTTGTGGCAGCCAGCTGATTGTAGGCAGCCCATTCGTCACTGTATACTACAGTTCCAGGCCTCACATAATTTGTAATAAGTGGAAGCAATGTTGCAGCATCACGCCGATCAACTTCAACCAAGAAGCTGAGCCCACTTCCACGCTCCATCCCTCCGAACACCCAGTGACCGTCCACAGCTCTTCCTCGATTATACTTTCTTTTCCCAAATTTACTCTCGTCTATCTCTACTTCCTTCCCCGGACCTCCAATCACTGCAGGGTGGTCTATAAAGTATTGTGCGCAGATATCTCGAACGAAGTTGAACCAGTCTATAGCTGTACGGCTTGATATCTAAAAATGGCAGCCTCTGGTTAAGTAAAACTTGATGACCTACCATACGTGAATACCGGCTTTACACACCTGCAATTCATCCTGCGCTTTTCCCGCGGGAGTCTTTGTCGACCAGAGATAGATTAATCGCATGATTGTCTGTATTTCCAAATGGCTTCCTGAATAAAAGACAGATTTCAAATCAATTGAATTCAATTGACAGATTATGGTCGTACGATTCTCACGTTCACCCCAACATATACAACCGTACATACTACTGAACCTAAGCTAAACTAAGTCCAGCTAGATGGGCGTAGCCTAAACTAAGTCCCCGCTAATAAATCCAGCTAGACGTCCCATCGCCGATCCGAATTACATACGAATTACATCCGGGTCTAGCTGGATTTGTTAGCGGATCAGTGACTGTTCCCCCGTCTAGCTGGGCTTAGTTTAGGGTACGCCCATCTAGCTGGGCTTAGTTTAGCTTAGGTTCAGCAGTATGTACGGTTGTATATGTTAATAAGTTGCTACAATTGGGAGAGCGGGAGGGGTAAAGTAAAAAGGACAATTCACCTTCAAAAAATGTTCCTTGTCTAAGACGTGCCTCTCTTCTACAACCCTTGCGAGGACATCTCCACCCTTTCTCTTCCGCGCCGACCCCCTTGCGTTTGACAAGGTGCATGCCATGTCCACATGAACAATTCTTGCTAGAAGCTAGTAATCGCATGGTCTGACACCATTGTATGGTATCCTCAGCATCCTGAAGCTCACGACATAAATCACAGTACATGATTGGAGTACGAAGAGGAAAAGCTGCTGGGAGAGGTGCGCGTCGCGCCATGCTTTCGGCTCAAACAGAATGATAAAAACCTGTGTTACTCACCTTTATATAATTATATCCCCCTGCCTTTTATATCATATTTCACTGTAATTAAATTCATCTATCGACGGTACTGATGTCGGATGTGCTAACGACGTGTTAATAAGTTGCAAATATAATTGGTATGAATTTAGAGTGGGGGGGTAAAGTAAAGAGGAACCCTGGTCACACTAGTCGGATTGGTAAAGTAAAGAGGAACCCTGGTCACACTAGTCGGATTGGTAAAGTAAAGAGGAACCCTGGTCACACTAGTCGGATTGGCCAGCCCTACACATGTATGTTACCTTGTCTTCTTCCATAAAGTTCGTTACCATGACAATGGTTGAGCAGCATCCCATTCTCCAAAAGTCAGCAACGGTAGTGGCTTTTGGGACCTCTCCAAAAGCTTCCTCCAAGTGTGCAGAGCAAGCGATCAGCCATTTCACGACACATAATGTACATGTACAATGTTCAAAGCCACATATATATAAGGTTTATTATCAACCCAGTAATTCACCACTATGCTGCATTATTCTAGACTCCCATGCTGTAGAGTCCTAACGCAGTACCTTACCTATCAATCAGTAATGCCCCAAATTGTACCTATGTGTGCTATACAGTAGGTGTGATGCGATGTTACTGACTGGTTTGGCAACAACTGGGGCAAGGGCAAGAGTATCCCACGAGCCTGTGTAACGTTCCCCAACCCCCAGCTGTGGTGGCACCAGCTAGTGCCGCTAACCACAAGCCAGGTGGCAAGCAAGGAGGCTGGTCCAGGCTTGGCTGCAAGGCCAATATAGTTGGGAAAGCCCTCCGGCTAAGACAGGTACCAGGGTGACGCAGGCCACCAACTGGATGACCTGTGTACCAAGCCAGGACGCTGGTCCAGGCTTGGCTAGCCAGGTTAGTAGGGACAAGTCCGTAGGGCTAGCCCAAGTTAACACCCCAATCGATCGCCATCCAGCCCCAGGTTATGATGGGATGTTTTGGATGGTACATGTATGGTAGCGGTGCCTGAGGGAAGTACAAATGGGGAGACACGTGTGTGTGTGTGTGTGTGTGTGTGTGTGTGTGTGTGTGTGTGTGTGTGTGTGCAAACAACAGTTCAGTCAGCCTTTGACATCAGAGCAGCAGCAGAGGGATGAGCCGGATCGTGACGTACGTACGCAGTGCTGCGTCAAAAGCCGAGCTCCTTGAGGGTGGAGGACTGTAGACCAGCCTTTGCAGCAGCTGTGGCCGCCCCAATCCTGAAGCTATGAGTGTTAAAGCATAGTGATTTGAGGCCGAGACACTTCAGATGGAAGTGAAGTACTGCTCTAAATTTCCTGGCTGTTAAAGGGGGTCCATGTCTGAAATGTAACAACGGCTTTGAGGGGTGTGTCCTGCATTCCTCCAAGTAGAGAACGCATTGCCTTGACTGGACAACACCCATCTTCACTACACCCCACAGTGATGGTGGAACCCTTTCCCAGTTTATCCGTTTTGGAGCGACTAAGGAAAACCTTATGCTGGTGATCCATAAGTTTGACATTGCCCTTGGCCAGGAATCGGGATGTAGACCCTGCAGGGGTAGTGAACTCGCTCACCTGCAGGAAACCGAAAAAAGCTAGCAACATGGCAGTCAGTAGCATGAGCTTATCGTGCTGTGTGATGGTAGAGTCACAATGGAGCTGCTTAATCAGGTCCCAGAGTATTTTGGGAGTGATCGGAAGCCTGGACTTAGAGAGGGGGAGTTGTGCCTGCTTTCGTCGAATACCCCTGATGACTAGCTTCAATAAGGGATTGATACCCACAGGGCTCCTGTGGCACTCGCCCGGTGCAGAAAGGAGACGGCGGCCAAGTAAACCCGGATGGTAGGCAGGCGGAGGTAGGAGCTGAGGTGGGTCGCGAACAGGGCTATATGACGTCTGGTGGATGGGACTGCGGCCATGTTCAGATGTCTGCAGAATGTGATGTAACGCCGAATCCCAACCTTGTATGTGGCAGTGGTAGACCCAGCAAATGCCTTGTAAACCAGAGACGCAAGGTCCCTGTCTAGAGATCGGCTAATACCGCTGGCGTGGCTGTTGGTAGAGGGTCCCATATAGTGCCCATCTGTTATGGCCAAACTCTGCCTTGCCCATCTGACTAACACAAAAGGATATAGTGATTATTAAACATGTACACCAAATACATACACAACAGATCAAGTCGAACAATGCTACCCCTTCTTGCTCTAGTGCAACCATGTCCAATGGAGTCCATACATCTTGTCCATAGTGGCTCAAATTCAAAAGGGGTGCTCCAATGCTTGCTACATTTACTATACAAAAATAACTTTAGTTCATTAAGTTAATTAATGGCTAATCCTTTAAAACCTACACACCCTAATACTGTGCATTGTGCCATTACAGGCAACCCAAAATACGCATCTACTGCAAGTTTTAATGCCAGTGTGTGCAATTTGCTTTCTGTCACATACTTTGGGTACAACTGTACTACTACTTTGGGACTTCTTAATATGCTTTTATTTATTACTGAAGATGGTAAATGGTTTACACCTTGTATTGGTATGCACCTTGGCCTTCCCACTGCTGTACATAGTCCTGATCTCTTTGTTCAATAGGACAGGTAGAGGTTTGACCTGATCGAATTCCGCCAATGCCTCTGTAAGAAGTGGAGATCAGGTGATGGTACATGTCTGTACATGTACAAGTATGTGACAGTTCACAATACAATTCTGCCGTTTTAGCTTCAGAAGGCAATCCAGCAATGACTCTACAAACACATCGGTAGATTCGGTGATAGTAATGAGAGTTGTGTCGTCTACAGCAACCCATGAGTTGTATGTTATTTCATCTGTGCCATGCTCGTCAAATGCATGAACCGACATTCACCACTCTAACCATAGATGTAACAAATTGTCCTTCGTCGCTTGGCTTTGGCTGACAATTCAGCCCAAGCTGCAGGTGTCCACCTGGATCCAGATTCCCCAAAGAAGGCATCAATTTCATCGACGCTTGGAGAGTGCTACTTTTGAATGACAGATGCATTCATTCCAGCACCACCTCGAATAACAAAGCTCTTCATAAAGGCCACATGAGCCTCTTTCTTTGGCAGTTGCTTCCCTTCCTTCAGCTGATTGCCATAAAGCTCTTTACTCGAAGCATTCTGCCACACCGCAACAATCACATCGACTTCTTCAAATGACGTATGGGTTGGAAAATACACTGCAACGTGGGGGAAATAAGCAGGGGCAATAATTGAGGCAACAAACACATCAACAACGCAGTGCGACTCAAAGACTCGGCCATGTAGGTCAAACGGCTGTTGGAATGAGACCGAACAGTCACTATTAGTATAAGTCAAATGCTGTAGCGGAAAAATAGTGCTGTCAAATTGCTGAGTAACCGCACGGAGGAGCAGCACCACAACAAACAACGCCTCCCAAGCATCACCCGATTGGCCCTTGGAAGAATGAAAACGATCAAACTGAGACACAATGTTCTCAAGGACAAGGACAAGATTTTGTAGCGTCTTCCTTAAATTTGACACCTTCTGGCAATATTAGCACTCATCATTCTTGCCAGAGCAGTAGTTGCAGCTATTTAGAGAATTGTTACTACATAGCAAGCAACTACATTTACCTAAATAACACTCAGGGTGAGCAGGGTTGCACAGCACACTGGAAAGTAGATGTTTGTATGTGACATTGCCATACTGGGTCCTGAACACTTCCAGGGTTGGAATCTTTGATCCCTCAATCTTCATTATGTGTACCGCTAGCACCAGCCAACACCACATTCTTGGGTCTCAGCTCCTTGATTTTAGAAAGGCCGACTTTTATCCCACCATTTTCATCTTTGAACTGTCTGAAAACATCATTCAAATTGAAGGGCAGTAATCTCTTCTGCACGTTTTCTGGTTCCATCGATAACTACAGATACATAGTTTTGACCTCTTTGTTCAATGGGACAGGTAGAGGTTTGATCTTACCGAATTCCACCAATGCCTCTGTAAGAGTGGAGATCAGGTGATGATACATGTTTGTACATGTACATGTATTTGACAGTGGGCTGAGATTTGGATGACGATGTGAAAGGCCATATAGATTTCCCAGGCATCATGCAACTGACACTGTCCTGTTGGTAAAATTGCACTACCAGTTGCTTTGTCGCATCAGGTAATGCATTTCCTTGTCTGGGGTTTGGTGTTCGATTTGAAGGGGGCATCTTGAACTACAGTAGACTGCTGCCCATTGGTGCCTGTTGGATATTTCAGTGTTAAGACTTCTATTGCCATGACTCCATCAGATTCTACTAATCTTTTGGATAGCTGGTCCGTAGCTTGCACCAAACTCTGCCTCCACTCTTCTTGTGGTCCAGGATTGTGGCAAGATAGTACCTGGATCTTCTCACTGAATTTTTCTGATGTATTGAACTTTTGCTTAGGCTATGTATCATTTCATTCAACTCAGCTTCCACTTTAGATGTTCCAGTTTTAGCTTTTTTTCTGATGCTTCCCTCAATACTTCTCATTTCATCTTCCGAATATCTTTTCCCATGTCCTATCTTTTGTCAATAGGTGACTCCTAATAAGGCTGAAAGCTGATCAATGGTGTCATCAAAAGCATCTGTACATTCATCCTCATCTATTAAGCCTTCACCATAAGTGAAGTCTTCAACCAGGAAATCTTCTTGTTCAGATGGATGGCACAGGCTTTTCCGACGGAGGGTACGTAACTTCTTTCCTGGAACTAATCTGATTTCATCTGTACTCCACCTCTCTGCCATCAAGTCTGTTATGACTTGGAGACTACAATTTATCGCCTTTGTTGGATGATGACCCAGAGGATCACAGCACTGTTTTTTGGAGTACTGCTTTAGGTATATTTTGTTGTGAAAAATACTGATGTTTGCTACGTTGTATCCAGTTCTCAAAAGCAACAGCCTCCTTTCATCATCTGTAACCTCTTGAATAGTTCCAGCATCACATGATCAACTAGTCATTTCCAAAGCACATATGCACAACGTATCCTACACATACCATTGACCTAGGATTTTATGTAAAATAAACAAATTAGTAGCAGACAACAAAGAAACCATATAGGAAACACAAAGACGCAGGCACAACGGCGCTTATAAGGAAGCGGCCAATTTCCATTGTGCATGAGGACGCGGCTGTCTAAAAATGTCGATGAATAAAAGGATAGGAAAAACAAGAACAGACAAATCAGCGATAGATTGTTCGTGTGTAAAACCACTATGTAAATGATTGCCCACTGAGGTGATACAAATTGCCTTATATGGAAGTAAACAATAAGACCTCAACATTTGGATCCTTCCTTTTAGAACACCATATCTCCAAAACCCTTAGGGGTCCCAGAGTGTTTGTTGCTGCTTCAGCTAGCTCAAGGATCGAGGGTGATGTGGATATAAATAATTTGATTTGATCTTCAGGCACTTTTTAAAATTTCCATAATGAACATGATGCACTCAAAATGGTGCTTGAAAAACAGTTCATTAATAGTTGTTAAAAATAAACACGCTACAATTAAGATCTCATGGCACACTATGATTTGGAATCCTGTACTCACCCAAATGTCAATCAAACTGGGATTTATAACTTACACAGTGCAGCCAAAAAGGTCAAATGTTTTAACAAGGGCTAGGTTGAACGTACAAGGACTCCCAAATTTGCATTTTAGCGAGTGCAAGTACATTAATTATTGAAAAGATTATGCAGTGTCGTATAAATTTTGATTGTCCTGGCATGGCTTTACTCTCATGTCTTGAATATGAATATCAACCAGCCCATCAAACTTATCCTCTTCCCCCACCCTTTCCCAAACTCCGTTATCCCTGTCCCCCTCCTTTTGTTCCCTGCATTCCAACCATCTTCCCTTCACCCACTGATCTCCTTCCTCTCTTCATCTGTCACGTACTTGCAGGGCTATGGAACTCACATGATGAACAATTTGAAGGACTACTGTATCAGACACCGCATCTCGCACCTTCTGACCTACGCTGATGCTTTTGCAATAGGGTACTTCAAGAAACAGGTACGCTGAATAGCAACCTACATGTTATGTGGCAAGTGTTACAATGATACCCTTACATGTACATGGTGTTATGTCTCCACCTGCTACAGGGTTTTTGCAAAGATATCAAACTGCCACGCTCTGTTTATGTCGGCTATATCAAAGATTATGAAGGGGCTACTCTGATGGAGGTGTGTGTGTGCGATACGTTATGAAGAAGCTACTCTGGGGTGTGCACTGTGTGGTGATGGTGTATGTACTGAGTGGTGATGGTGTGGATGTAAGGGGTGATAGTGTGGGTAATGGGTGATGGTGTAGATTTAAGGTTTTATGGTGTGGATGTAAGTTGTTATGGTATGGATGTAAGGTGTTATGGTGTGGATGTAAGTGGTAAAGGTGTGGGTAAGGGTGATGGTGTGAATAGGGGTGAATTTAAAAAAATTGTGATGGGTTTGCACTAATCGGTGATGGTGTGTAAATTCATACCATGCAGTGTGAACTCAATCCAAAGATACCTTATAGGGAATTCTCCACCATCATGAAGAAACAGAAGATGGTAATGGCTGCGTACATGTACATGTTAGCTCTTCAATCCCCTCTTTCTCTTTTCTCTTTATTACACACCTGCTTGTACATGTTAGCTAATTTTCCTTGTTGCCTGTATCTGCATTTATTGCACACTAGTGTAATAAATCAATACCTACACACAACTGATAGGCCCTGTTTGGATGTGTGTAGTGCAGTTGCAGTTGAATATTAAATTCCAAGATCAGAAGGAAAGAACTGTGTTGTGATCGCATACAGACTTAAGCTCTGCACACTGCTTACTTTCAGAGGCTGTTAAGGTTGGATCTATCGCTTTATTTTACTATGCATTTGCCAAGCAACAAATGGAATTTTGCTCATTGTTGCTTCCACTCCTATTACTATGTCAGTGTTATCATCCTTTATTTCTTCCCATATGACCTGATAGTCCACACATTAAATCATGCAGCCAGTGATATGAATAAATAAATAAAAACATCGTCTGTGACAGCTTTTACGATATCAAAGCCATTAAAGTTCTGTCAGAAGTGTGATGCATTGACTCATGAGCTGGTACTCACATCCATGCAAGGGTCTAGCTACACCAAATTAATTAGCGTCACTTTGCACGCATTGCCACTTCGAATTGTAGGAAGCGCCAACGTATTGGGCTAGAATTCACTGCATACCATAAACGTGGGTTCTAGTGGAGATAAAGTTTAGGATTCATAAGTCTGAAATGGCCTATGAAAAAGATTTGCTTTAAAGTATTTGTGCATCAGGTACTAGCTAGCCTCGTCCCCAGGCCATCAACTATCTGTAGTGATATGTTTCCACATTACCTTAAGTTCATGTGTGAGTTACATCTAGTTTAATCTGTAAAATAGTTATTTACAATGACCCCCTAGCTGTGAATGAACTCTACATGTGCTCTTGGTTATTGGTTTGATAATAGTTGTGTACAATGTTGTATGTTACTAGTCTTGTACATGGAGTTCTGTGCTATGCCCAACTAGTTGGACACAGCTGTCACGTTATTGAAATGTTCAATGTGTTGTCTGCAGGTTATTCATCAGCTGATTGACAAGAAGCAGAGTGAGATTAGAAAGGTCCATCCTGGGCTGACATGCTTTGGAGAGGGAGTCAGGAAGATGGAAGTGAAGGACATCCCTGGCATCTGTGAGGAGGGAGGAATGGGGCTAGATGGAGGAAGTGTAAACATGGGGCAAGAGGGGGAGGGAGTACATATAAGGAAGGGAGCTGTTTTGTCCTGGTAATTAGAACATGTATGTGTGATTTATGTAGCTGGCTTGTCTGTATTTAACCCTTCCTCACTTAATCGCACCGTTCTCTCCTACTTATACCTATGTAGTGGAAACTGGTTGGAAACCCACTGACAATGAACTAAGGTAATGTTATTTGTGGTTCACTGTATATTAACCTATAATTGCTTTAAAAAACATAAGGGATACCTTACAAATGTAATTACATCCGGCAATTATTGGTTAATATCATGGAGGTGTACAGTACCAGTCAGAAAAAAGTTTCCGACCGTAGAGTACTTTTTTCTACGGTGATACGCGAAGCACGAAAAGTAGTACGCGTACGACATTATTGTGCTACGGTAGCGGAATACAGCGCACAGCGCAATACGTCTCTACGCGTGCCAGCGTTGCCATGATTACATGGCGCGAAATGTACGACATTCTTTCAAAGCTGCTGTTACTTGTGTTCGCGCGACAAAGTGGCCAAATTCTACTACCCGAACTACGCGCTCAATGTTTACGCGTACTTCGCTACTCCGTACGCGTAGCTACGGTCTCACGCTACGATTCTACGCGAAGATAATTAAACTACGCGTAACGTAGGGAAACTTTTTTCTGACTGGTACTGTATATGCCGTGTGAGGAGGGATATTTTTATCCTGCTTTATGCAACTACCCCAACGTGGAAGTGCACTACATTAGTCGTCTTGGAAGTGATATGAGTGGCAAGGGAGGCATTTTAATAGCCTCTCCCCCATTTATGCATTTGTGGTTACAATGTATGGGGGAAGGGGCTGTGCAGTTATTCTGGTGTTAGTGTTCATGTTAGAGTTGTGATATGCATGTATGTAGGGATAATTATCTTGCACAGGTCCCCAGCCCAGATTGAACTGGAGAAGGACCCGGAGAGACTCAGTGCAGCGATAAGACAAGTGCTGAATCATGTTAAGGTGCGTCCATTCTAAGGTTCAATCTATGGTGTCTTACCATGCGAGGTTGCCATGGCTTTGTGCATCGTGGCAACCTCGCACGGCAGGACAGCTGGCAATGGAGCAGTAGGCCCTACCAAGAGCAGTCTGCAGCAGCTATACGGTGTACAAATAATATCGCTACATCAAGACAAAGTGTTTCCTTTTGGCGCTGAAAGCTGTGTGCTAGCAGCTCCTCGAAGCCATTTTTAGCCCTTTGCATGAGGTAGTCGTAGTGAAAGTTGCCAGGTTAACTGGGCGCTCGTCGATTATAGATTAAAGCAATTGAGCCATGCTATTTTATACTGGCTGCTATTACCTTGCTTTGGATATGGCATTTCTTTGCCTATAAATGAGTGCCAGCATCAAGCATAGAGGCCGCTATTGTCTAATTCCGTCAGTACTGCCGACACGATCCCTACCTGTGCCAGCGTCAATATTAAACAATCAAAACCTCTACAGGCCGTAGCTGTCAACTACAGGAATACGTATTGAGTAGCCAGTTTTATTCACAGGGCTGAGACATATCACAAAAGGTAGCTGGGGGGGGGGGGGTCACGGATATGTTTCCTTGTGCACATTTCCAGCCCTCGACAAATAGGGGTGTACTATATAAAGTGATGATTTTGGAATTATACATGCACAAATAGGGGTGTACTATATAAAGCGATGATTTTGGAATTATACATGCACAAATAGGGGTGTACTATATAAAGTGATTGTAGGGTCTTGACATGAATTATTAGGTATTTGAAATGGTGTGCGTTGATTGGAATATCGATTGTATGAGCATGTTGTAAATTGGAATATAGTTGATACAGGCATTTCCTTACATATTTGGCGACGAGGAATGGCAGAAGCCGCGCTTCAAAACGCTATACAAAGGTTTCGTTTTGACCGTTTTGATGCAGGTGCAGATGAGTGGGACTATTACATACAACGATTCGAGACGGAACTAGCATATCAAGAACTGAAGTGAGCTCTGTGCAAACATTTCAGAAAGGACACGTGCATCTTAGCGGAGCGTGTCAAGTTTGCCATGAGACACAGGAAAGAAAGCGAGACTGTCACAAAATTTCTAATAGCATTGAGAGCCATTGCAGGGAATTGCGCCTTTGGTGCGTCGCTGAACGAACGGCTTCGGGACCAACTGGCGATTGGAATAAACAATGACGCATGGCAACAAGACCTTTTTCGTCTACACCCCACAGCGGAAGCCACACTTCAACAAGTAGAAGCGTCCGCACGAATTCTGGAACAGGCGTCAACTCAGCAACAGCAGATACGTTCAATGGCAAAAGTGGATCAGGCAGCAGAAACACAAGGGGTACATAGAATGAAAGAGACTAGACCATCATCAAGTAAGCGTCAGGTTCCTCATAACAAAAAGGAGCTTGATGGTACAGTGGATTGCATCCGATGTGGACACAGCAGACATAAGAAAGGGGAATTGTGTCCTGCCAAAGGATCAACCTGCCATGCTTGTGGTGGCTCCAACCACTTTGCCAGGGTATGTTTAAAGTCTGGCAATGCCACAGTCACAGACAGGAGAACAAAAGGGAAAAGAGTCAATGCCATGAAGTACAATCCAGGTGTTGATGACGCTGAGTACACAAGCAGTAGTGACACAGAGAGCAGGGACATACGTACCATACATGTACGTACTTTAAAGGGGCTTACAGCAAGACTATCTGTGTCTTTAAACAACCGAAAGATGAAAATGCTTTATGATCCTGGAGCCTCAAGGTCTGTTATAAATGAGCAAATATGGAAAAAGATAGGATCTCCAACACTGCAACCAACTGTGTCCCTTGAGGCCTACACTAACGTAACTGTACACACACTTGGAGAAGCAGTTGTGACTGTGGGGGCATTTGGAAAAGTGAAAAAGTTGCCTGTGATTGTAATAGACCAACAGGATACACCACTTTTTGGTTTGGACTGGTGTATGGCATTTGACATCAAGATGCCAAATGGAGTAACAGTGCACAATGTCAAGTTAGCAGAGGGAACAGAACCAAAGGACACTGCTTTGATGGCATTGCTGTCAGAGTTTGCAGAGATTTTCAAGGACAACACAATGTCTACTATACGAGGACACAAAGCGGTAGTACACCTGAAAGATGGTGCTATTCCTAAGGTTTTTCCAGCTCGTCCTGTACCTTTTCCACTAAAGAATGCAGTGGAAGCTGAGATTGACCGTTTGGTCGGAGAAGGTATATTGGAAGCTGTGGATACAGCAGAAACACCTATTGAATGGGCTTCACCGATCGTGTGTGTGCCAAAACCAGATGGTAAAGTTCGCTTATGCGTGGATTTCAAGTGTACCATCAATCAACATGTGTATGTGGATCCTCATCCATTGCCCAGATTTGAGGATATAGTGGCCAAAATAGGTGGTAGTGAGTACTTTTCAAAGATTGACTTAAGGGATGCATTCTTGCAGTTGGAGGTTGATGAGCCCTCCAGAAGGTTCTTAGTTGTGGCCACTCACAAAGGATACTTCCGATACAAACGTCTCCCTTTCGGTGTCAGTTTTGCTCCTGCAATCTTCCAGAAAACAATGGATAAGATTCTCGCAGGTATACCTAAAACAGCTGCATTTATTGATGACATTATAGTTGCAGGCAGTACCAAGGAAGAGCACTTGGAGTTGCTCCGTTCTGTATTTTCAAGGCTGAAGCATGCACATGTTCGTGCCAAGTTATCGAAATGTTACTTCCTGAAATCAGAGGTTACATATCTAGGCCACCGCATTGATCGCCATGGGATTCACCCTACAGAGGATCACTTGGATGCTATCAGAAAAATGCCTACACCTACAAACAAAAAGGAGTTACGGTCGTTTTTGGGGGCAATAAATTATTACTCACGGTTCATTTAAAATTTGCAGAGTATGTGTGCACCACTGCATGCACTCACAAAGGACTCAGTACGTCGGTGGCAGTGGTCCAGTGATAGCGACAGTATTTTCCATCATTTGAAGAAGATTTTATCCTCTAAAGATACATTAGTTCACTACAATGAGGACCTTCCCTTAGTCCTGGTAACTGATGCTAGTGACCATGGCATTGGAGCAGTCCTACTTCACATTTTACATGATGGGGATGAACGACCAGTGGGGTATGCATCCAGAACACTCACTGATCGTGAAAAACAATACTCCATTCTGGATAAAGAAGCTTTAGCCATAGTTTATGGGATTACCAAGTTCTATCAGTACGTTTATGGCCGCAAGTTTGTCCTGCGCACTGATCACAAACCTTTGGAGAGAATTCTGAGCCCCAGACGAGAAGTACCAAAGATGGCTGCAAACAGGCTCCAACGTTGGGCGTTGACTTTGTGCGCTTTTGATTATGACATACAGTACGTGAGTGGAAAGGAAAACATACTAGCTGACCCTTTGTCTCGTTTGCCACTCAAGAAACAGGGTGATGATGAAGAAACAAGCCAATCACTATTGAACATTCGACTTCAGGACTTGCCACTTACAAAAAGGGAGTTGCGTAAGCAAACAACAATGGACACTGCTCTTTGTCAGATCATAAAGTACATTTCAAGAGGTTGGCCAATGGACAAGAAACAAATTCCACCAGAGCTTTGGACCTACTATGAAAAAAGAGATTTACTGTCACTTGAAGAAGGTATACTCATGTGGCAAGAACGGATCATTGTGCCAAGCACCTTTCGAAAAACAGTTCTGTCGATGTTGCATGATGGTCACCCAGGAATATGGGCCATGAGAGCATTGTCTCGCTTCTATGTGTGGTGGCCAGGCATTGATAAAGATGTTGAGAATCATGTCAAACAATGTAATCCCTGCCAACAGAACCGACCACGGGAGCCAGAGACATTGTTATTACTCATGGTGTGCCCCGGCCGAACCATGGGCTCGAATACATATTGACTATGCTGGACCATTCGACAGGAAGTTTTGGTTAGTAGTCATAGATGCCTTTTCCAAATGGTTGGAAGTTAAGCCACAAATGTCTACAACATCTACCAGCACGATCAAATCTCTTCGGGAGATGTTCTGTCGCTTTGGGTTACCGAAAACCATTGTATAAGACAATGGACCACAGTTCTGTTCAAATGAATTTCAGGAGTTCTGCCACAGCAACAACATTGTGCATGTACGCTCCACACCATATCATCCAAAGACTAATGGCTTAGCGGAAAGAGCAGTAAGAACTTTCAAGGAAAGATACGCCTCAGCTAAAACTGCCAAAGTAGACACAGAGTTAGCCTTGCAAAGGTTCCTTATCTCATATCGCAATACACCCCACAAATCTACCGGCCGTGCTCCAGCTGAACTTCTATTAGGCCGAAAGCTTCGGACAAGGTTAGACCTCTTAAAGCCAGACACTACACATCACCTTGATCACTCTACCCTTACACAGAAGATCTATCATGATAGGCATTGCAAACTACGGTACTTTGGTGAAGGCGAGTTAGTGTGGGTGCAGCGCATTCAAGGGAAAGGGTATGAAGAAGGACGCATCAAAGAAGGTTAGTGATTATTCCTATTTGGTGGATGTTAAGGGAAAGCTCCAGAGAAGACACGCTGATCAATTACGAGTTCGAGAGGTGCCAGACTCAGAACACGAACACAACGATACTGCACTGAACGAGCAACATCAAACACAATGATCATGCACAAAACGAGCAATGGCATCAACAACACACAGGGAGGTTCGAGCAACAGCAGTTTGGGGAAACACTGGAATTTAGAAGAGAGATTGTCCAGCAATTTCAAGATGACTCAATTGCACCCAGTAGAACAGAAGTCCTACAGGGAAGTAAAGAAATGGGTGAGACAGAAACCCTACAACCTCATTCAGAAGAAATGCATCACTCAGAACAACACCCTACCCGACAGGAAGAGGTTGACTTGCATACTGAGGAAATGAATGCTTATGCATATGAACAAAGGGAACAAAATGGGGACGAATCACACTACCTGTGCATATTGGAGGTTCCGGAGATACACAGGCCACAACCCTGGGTGCAAATAGACGGTCACAAAGAGCAAGGAAGCCCCCTGTCAGACCCTATGATAAGTACCTGGAAAATCATCGAGCAAAGTAAAGGGGGACATAATGTAGGGTCTTGACATGAATTATTAGGTATTTGAAATGGTGTGCGTTGATTGGAATATTGATTGTATGAGCATTTTGTAAATTGGAATATAGTTGATACAGGCATTTCCTTACAGTGATGATTTTGGAATTATACATGCTTCGGGTGTGCATGGCCATAGGTCCAAATAATTCATCTTGCCATATTTGCTGGGAGGGGGGGGGGGGGATGAGCACACGGAGGAAAAGGATCGTCGCAATTGATGTTTTCATCATCAAGTACGACCTCTTCAAGCAGCCTCCTGCTCCTTTTTACACCACTCCCCCCGGCAACCTCTTGTGACATGTTTCAGCCCTGTGAATGGAACTGGCTACTAAAGACGTGTTCCTGTTGTTTAATATTGACACCGACGCTGGTGCGGGTAGTATTGACAAAATCAAACAACAGCAGCCTCTATTTTTGATGCTGGCACTCGTATGTATATAGGTGGCGAAATGCCATATTCAGAGCTAGACGAAGCGGCCAGTATGAAATAGCACGGCTCAATTGTTTTATTCCACCGCTAGCACTGGGATACGTGGCTTCATTGGTGGCAGAATAAGATTACGGAATTGGAATTAATTTTTAAACTGAATTTTTCAAATAGGAGGGGGTAAATTCAAAGATAGACATATACATTCTACAGCCAAAATGAATCATTTGAACCCATGCACACATGGTTAAGTGGGTGACACATAATTCCTAAATCATCGCTTTATGGTACACCGGTTTCACTTAGTGTCAGCATTGAAATACAGTAACTTAATTCATTTAAGATTCGGTTAATTACTGGATCAACAACTTAAGCCAAATTGGTAGCCGCATCTGCCAAACTGCTAAAACCTAACATTGTTTGACCACCCTTGAAGCATATCATTGGTTACTAGCTGACCCCTATCCCCCCCCACTCACACACACACACAAACATATTACATGTGTACACCATTTCCAACCTCGATTTTTAGGATCATCAGAGCTCATGGCCTTTCCAAGAACCAGTGTCGGAATCCCATGCCCCAGAATATGGTGCCATCATAAGAATACCAATGGGTCAGTTTTAAATGTTTGTAATTCCATACCATTGTATAATTCCATACCATTGTATAATAAATGCTACAATGGAGCTTTTATCATTGGCAGGGGGGGGAATAAGCTGGGGAGGGGGACTTGCCTCCCCCCCCCCCTCCCCCCCCCCTCTATGATATCAGCTTGTAATTAGTACTCTGTCCCCACCCCATACTAATACCAACACAATTTGTCGATGTGTGGCTTGTGTGCACATGTACATGTATGCAGTACCTTAAGGGCTTAAAAGTCACATTTTCTATGGTGTCCACATAGTTTTTTGGTAGCTTATTATTGGTATTGGCACTAAACTATTCAGAAAGTTAAAAAGGAAGCCATTTTTCACCCATTTTTAGGATTTCTCCATATATTGTGTGTTTACTTATTCTAAAATGTATTCTACATGTAGAGAAATGCTTGTAAAAGTTACGTACAGTGTTTGCTTACAAATGAAAATCTCATGATTCTTTATCCTAAAGACGGGTGATAAATGGCTTCCAATTTTCAGCTATTATACTTTTAATGGATTGTTTAGTGCAAATGTGCTGCCAAAAACTAAGTTATGTGGATACCCAGGATCTCTCATTTAGAAAACATTAATTTTAACCCTTACGTGAAACTAATAGTGCGGCACGTAAAAAAGAAATAACACGTAAATCAGACCAATCTTTCCATCCACTTTGAGTTAAGAAGTCAAACCTTGTGTATGCAAGGTACATGTACCACCTAGCTATATAATAAATTTGAACGCTTAGCTATGTTCCTTACAGGAACGACAATAGAAAGATTTGATTTGTATCAAAGTTTATTGTTTGAATCAAAGTTTGTTTACTTATTGCCACCCATTGTTTACATGTCACTTTTGGCCGATGTAACGAGCAGGGGGGTACTGTCTGCTTTCGGCCGATTCAACGAGCGGGGGGGGGGGGGGGGGGGAGAGGTTTGGAAAGAAAAAAAAACCCTCAAAAAGTGGTACGGCGGTGCGCACATATTATAAAAAGTGCTACGGCGTTCGCCGTACTTGCCGTAGCGTCTGTGGCCTAAATGGTTCAAATGTTACATGAAGAAGAAGAGAAAGATAAATCATTCATCTCTTCCCACTGTGTATACCTGGTGTGTGCATGGGTCTGGTGCAGGGGCACAATACATGTTAGTACTAGTATGCGTTTCTATTTTAATTAAGGCACATTCTGTTGCTGGGCGTTGGGCATATAAATGTGTTTTACCTGTGTTAGTTGACATCAGTATACCTTTTGAGATTTGGTCTAGCTCCCTTCCCTGTCCTTAGACCTTCAGACAGTGACAGAAAGGTTCAAAAGTGGCTATTACTCATGCTTACGGTTGTTCATCGCTGACATGAAAAGGATTTTTACTAACTGCAAAACATACAATGAGAAGAACACAGACTATCATCGCTGTGCTGTGACCATGGAGAGGTTCTTTGTCACCAAGATGAAGGATGCTGGGCTCTGGATAGAACTAAACTGACTTAATGTGTTAAATTGTTTGTTCAATTCATTTCATTGTTTGTCAGTCACCACATGGAATCTAGATTGTCACATTCAGAATGTACCGGTACACATGTACACATCACCGCTACGTCTGGTAAAGCTACTCAATTCTGTCCAGTGATTATATAATACGCGAGTAATGTAAAATGCCGCCATATATGAAATGGAGGCTTTCATCCAGAGCAGAGATAGTATCCAGAGGTATAAACATTTTCCCTGCAGCTGGCAGCTGTTGACATTGCGCACGAGTTTTCGGACATTGAATGTAGTCCAAATAGAAATACGAGTACATGTACGCACATGAAGATTAGCCACACCCTATAGCTAGAGGGTCTGGAAACATTACCATACCAAATCGGTTCGATCTGATTACTTTAAAAAAATTGGTAGTTATTAAGATTATACCTTGCGTTACGAGGAATGTAATTATGCTATGTGAACTTATACGCTAACACGCCAGAGTTGAGTGTTGCCACTATTTCAGTCCCTGAAACTACTACACATGGAATGATGAGTCAGTTCTGTTCGTTATCGCAACTACAACCTTTTGGAGGAACTTCTTTAGCCCAGGCCACTCAGCGTGATTAAGGCAAGGCTTTTTCGGCAACATAATTGAATTCAATTGATTCAATGAACCGCTTGACTTCTAATACCTACTATTACTCACAGGTAGCTGTTTTGACAGCCATTATTTCAAAGACGATAGTGAACTGTTTTATGGTTATTTTCATTGCAAGATGAAGCTACAATGTGCGCACGCGCGCGAGTGTGTTAATTGTATCTGGTTGTATTCTTGTGTGCATTTGCCAGACCAGTAAACATGTACCTCTACCAGCATTGCTTGGTTCAAAACAAAGCTACAACCGTCTACTATATATGTTTTTGCTGATTGGGGTTTAGCGAATCTACTAACGCGGATACGATCGAAGCCTGCATGAACAGTTCTAACTGTTATTTTTTGCCAGTATGCTTCAAGTAGTTATTTCTTCCAACCCCAACCCCAACCCCAAAACGGATTCTACACAGCTCAGTGAGTGGATCCGACTAATACCGTTGGCATACCCACCGGCAAAGCCTATATATGTTTACCTTAATTAAGGCAGAGATAATATTTAGAGGGATTGGAAAAGAAGCCAATCAACACTAATCAACGCGGACAATGCTACCAATGACTTTTAAGGCTACAGGTGCAGCTACTATTCTATACCAGAGATAATACTGTAGTAGATACGCAAAAGTTCTCAGTACATTTTCCTCCCTTTCTTTTATTCCTTCACAATAACAGTAATGACTAGCTACATAAATTTTACAACACACAATTTGATTCAAAACTGACTACTGTAGTTCCTTTCTCATGGCGGAACAGAAACAAGCATTGGACCCGGGCCAGTTTCATCAGTAGACTGACACTGAACAGCTGGTGCAGAGCTCTGAATGGTCATCAAACCAATTGACAACTTTTTCAGCATTTCGGAGAACAGATACGAGCATCGATGGTGCTATCTTTCTTCATTCTTTCGATGGCGCGCCATTCGAAATTTCTTCCTCCCATCTCTTTAAAAATATTTATAGACATACTCATACGCAGACATGACATCAAAGTACATCCACGCCACACAGTAAACAGTTTTCTACATATTGGAGCATTTCCCGACATTTCTAGATTTGAAACAAAGGCTAGGCTACCCCACAAACCCGAGGTATCCACATATCGATACATCCAATTCTAGAAGCGCTTTCGCGACAAAACCTAGCCCACGCCACAATACATTCAGTTACTAACTTTTTAAGCTGCTTTACGAATCGCACACACCAATAGTTGAGAAGTGGTTACCCCACAAAAAAGTGGACTCCAATAAAAGCACCTTAAAGCATCATAAGTGACGTAAAAATACCAGAAAAGCGTTTTTTTTTCGCTTAAATCAATACCCCGCTATCAATCCCACTTTTCTTAATATAAACCTACCTGATCCTGGTCACAATTCTCGAGTACCAAACAGAAAAGCTTCTTTTCCTCCCCCTTCGTCCGCCCCTTATAACACCTTAAAGGTGCGATTAGCGCCAGATAGCATCGCCCGCTGAGGCTCTCGTAGAAATGTATAGCTCACGTGACTCGTTTCCAATCCCTCTATATATTATCTCTGATTAAGGTCCTATACGGCCACCTCGACAGCTGCACGTGTCACTAGCTCGATTCCGACAAATCGCGGTGGTGATACGCTGCCAAACAACAAAAAAGCAATAGTTGTTCCTTTAAACAACAACTAAAACTGAACTAGTCCATAAAGAATGCTATTTTCCACACGCTTATCTACAGCTACGTGTATTGTTCATACGCAGCAGCTGCCATTAGCAATTTGAAACCAAGCAACGTACGCGCGCACCCCGTTAATTGCATAAAATAAAAACGCCTTGCCTATAGCACCTTAATGTACCTGAGCATGCGCGCATATAATTGCATGCATGCAGTGTTGCCGCGAAATAACCTTCATCTTCAATCGTAACATATAATATATGGGAAAGTTTACGAGAAAAGGGACCTAAGCGTGTATTATAAAAAAGTATAATAAAAATGCATTACGTTTGATTTGCTATAACTTCCGAACAGTTAACGCTATCAACTTCCTATTTTCAACACTTCATACTGCACCATTTCTCTATGGTAAAATTCATTTTGGAGTCTTGCACTTGCTCCATATCAGTATTGCAACGTTCGATACCCCACTGGGTTCAAACCCGCCATAACTTTCGGTAGGAGTAATTAATTCGCTTCAAATTCGGTTTGTAGGTAGAGAGGTCCTATACCTATCGATTTGTACTGTTCGTTAATTTTTATGCCATCCGTTACGGAGATACAGTTGAACAAACTACGTGCCCATTTTCGCGCTCGATTCGCGCCAATGATTTGGGCAAATTGCGTTCCGCTCAATGTATGGGGAGGCGGGGATTATAATATCGGCGCGAATCAAGCGGGAAAACGTGCACGTAGTTTCCGAGAAAATGGCCCTTCGCATATATCTATATAAAAAGTTATAAAAATGCCTCTCATTTGAATCGTTATATCTTCCGAAAGGTTAACGCTATCAACGTCCTATTTTCAACACTTCATACTACACCATTTCTCTATGGTAAAATACTTTTTGGGGTCTTGCACTTGCTCCGTGCCAGACTGCCAGATTGCAACGTCCGATATCCCTGTGGGTTCAAACCCGCCATAACTGTCTGTAGGAGTAATCAAATCGCTTCAAATTCGGATTTTAGGTAGAGAGGGCCTATACCTAACAATTTGTTCCGTTCGTTAATTTTTATTCATCCGTTACGGATATACAGCGGCGCAAAGTTGGTACAAGTTTCAGTGGCGGATCCAGGGGGGGGACCCCCCCCCCCCCCCCCTCGGCCCGACCAGTTATGAATAAATTAATGTATGAATAATTAATTACATGATTGACGAGTTGAAAACGAAGCGTTTAGTGAACGCGAGTGAACTGATTATAGCATTCGACCCAAAGTGTGTGTGAGTGTATGTGTGTGTGTGTGGGGGGGGGGGGAGGTCTAAAGCCAAGGCCCTCCAAGCGTGCAGTGTTTTATTAGTATTACTGCTGCGCGATGGAATAATGCCGTGCGCGCGAGCAAGAAGTAAGCGATCAAAACAAGATAGTTTACCTCAGGAAACAGGTAGAGCTAAATCAAGTAGGTATATAATGCTATTAAAGGTAAAACGTGTGTGTCGTTTAGACCAGAATACGGTCACAATTAATGGCTTTTCTATTCGCTATCCTTATCCACATTGACTCACGCAGGCTATATTAATCGACTCGAATTGCTAGCTACCAATAATGAACACACTTTCAAAGTATGCTTATTTTCAAGCTAAATGAACGCAAAAGTGAAAAAGCGGGCTATGAAGGAATGCATGAAAGGAACTAATAAGGAAGGCCACAACCTACTGAATCCACGGATGCCAAATGATACTAAGATGCCAACAGATACCCTTTGGACACGCCTATTACCTTAGCGGTATTCATTACCGTTCAGTAAGAAAGCTTATCGGTAAGTTATTTATCGATAGGCGTAGAGTAATTTCAGTAAATATTCGATAATAGGTGTTTACTTACTGATAATTACCGATAAGCTCAAAACCTTATCGATAGTTGACCCTAAGCCAAACATGCTGCTGAAAAAAATGCTACCGCAGGGTAATAGGCTTGAAAAGCTACCAAACCCAATAGATACGTTCGAATTCGACTGAGTGCATGATACAATAAGTATTTGGATTAGATGTACATGTACATGAGTTGACCCTTGTGTATCCACGTGACTGAGACACGCATACCTTAAGTTGTACACGTATACAAATGTCATGTAGATCTATACATACACGTTAGTGTGGCATCATAAAAAAAAAACCTTTCTATTCTTTACATTGATGTATGGCTATACAAGACTCTACAAATTATTTATTTTTTAAGTAGGTGTTACAAGCAGAAACGCTAGGGCTATCCTATGTAAACTATAGCAGTAAAGGTCAGAATTCATTGTGTACTTGGGAAAACTGTTAGTGACCTTGCCCTGTCATCAATAAAAAAGGTTTGCCCAGGTCAATTAACAGTTTTAACATGGCTTCTGTTTATCAAGTACCCCATGTACATGTAGGTGAACATGATTTTGTGAGTAATTGTAATTTCATTGCATGTGTTCATTTTCTGTACCTTTTAGCTTCTCCCTGTATGAACCAAAAAAACATACTGAGGGAATATAAAGGTAGCTTCAAAAAGGCTATTGTAAGGAATAGCATACTGTTAAATGGGCTAAATGATGCCTTTTGCAATCCCACCCATGGTTAGCACAAAAGATCAGCTGTTTGTGAAGTTAGTGCAGGTGCATTGCTTAACAAGGCACTGAGTGTGCATAGAAAAAAAAAAGGTGAATTTCTACATGATAGAATGCAATCAAAATTACAGAACCTTTCTATTGTGATGCCTCTTACAACCAAATAGGGAAGCTTGGTACTCTAATGGTAGATGTGTGTAATGGCGGACGAGATACCTGCATACCCTTATGTACTGACAGAGTAGGGTACTGTACCCTACTCCTCCCACGTCATTTGACAGCCAAATATTACTATAGGGGTGTTGTCACTTTCGGCCGATTCAGCGGGGGGGGGGGGGGGGGGGGGGGGGGGGTGCACATGTTCCTAGTAATACTGAATACTTTAACTTTTATTAGAAGTGGGCAGCCCCCTGGGGATGCCCACGACCTACTACCTACCCCTATTCCTCCCCTTACCTACTACTACCCCTACTCCTCCCCTTGCCTACTACGTATACACCCCTACATGTACTCCTCCCCTTACTTACTCCTCCCCTTACTACTACCCCTACTCCTCTCCTTACTACTACCCCTACTCCTCCCCTTACTACTACCCCTACTCCTCCCCTTACTACTACCCCTACTCCTCCCCTTATCTACTACTACCCCTACTCCTCCCCTTTCTACTACCCCTACTCCTCCCCTTATTACTACCCCTACTCCTCCCCTTACCTACTACTACCCCCTACTCCTCCCCTTACTACTACCCCTACTCCTCCCCTTACTACTACTCCTACTCCTCCCCTTACCTACTATTCCCCTGGTGCATGGAGTGAGGTGACCTCAATGGTCACATATGTGATGATGACAAATTTACTGATACACTACTGCCAGAGTATGAAACATATCTACGTGGATACTGTTTATAAGTTGAGTTGACACAGATCCCTTTAATTTACAGAACACTGTAATAAATGAAGAGATGGTGGACACACCTTTTGCTGTCATGTCACGAGAGCCGGAGAGAGTAAAAGTGTAACTGGTATCAGTACTTATACTGAGTATAACATTGTTTATGTACTGAACAATATGTATCATCCATGGCTGAGTTATTTCTGGTTATGACTTGTATAGATATACATGATTACTACGTAAATGACATTTATATACCAAGTTCAGATCGTAGCTAAGTGATAAGTGTTTCTCTATAGTATCATAATAGCAACGTCGGAGGCTCTTATTTAATGGTCCTTTTTGCATTTAAAAATGCAAAGTACTTCGGGGCTCTTTCCATTATTGGGGTATATAAGATTATGAGTGAGGAAATGTCTGTTGCTAAGTGAAGATATTTGGATGTAGCATGACTGTTGAAAGCATCCAATTATGAATAAAAAGCAATGAAACAAGTAAATAAAAACATTCTCAATGAGAAAGTTGGTGGTATATAGGATTTGAAGGCAATAGTGGTGTAAAAAGCAGGGAAACAAGGGTTGAATGATAATGAAAAACGAAATAGTCCTATATTTAGCACATGCATGAACAATTTATTGTCTACAATGTGTGCCGGGCTAAATATACGACTATTTCGTTTTTCCTTATCATTCAACCCTTGTTTCCCTGCTTTTTACACCACTATTGCCTTCAAATCCTATATACCACCAACTTTCTCATCGAGAATATTTTTATTTACTTGTACGTATATACAGTTTTATTGCGCCTGCGAAATCATCAAAACAAAACATCAATCACACACAAACACACACACACACACACACACACACACACACACACACACACACACACACACACACACACACACACACACACACACACACACACACACACACACACACACACACACACACACACACACACACACACACACACACACACACACACACACACACACACACACACACACACACACACACACACACACACACACACACACACACACACACACACACACACACACACACACACACACACACACACACACACACACACACACACACACACACACACACACACACACACACACACACACACACACACACACACACACACACACACACACACACACACACACACACACACACACACACACACACACACACACACACACACACACACACACACACACACACACACACACACACACACACACACACACACACACACACACACACACACACACACACACACACACACACACACACACACACACACACACACACACACACACACACACACACACACACACACACACACACACACACACACACACACACACACACACACACACACACACACACACACACACACACACACACACACACACACACACACACACACACACACACACACACACACACACACACACACACACACACACACACACACACACACACACACACACACACACACACACACACACACACACACACACACACACACACACACACACACACACACACACACACACACACACACACACACACACACACACACACACACACACACACACACACACACACACACACACACACACACACACACACACACACACACACACACACACACACACACACACACACACACACACACACACACACACACACAAAGAGAGACCAGCCGGGCGGTCCGGGCCCCATGTTTAAGGACAGGCCCCAGGGTCAGCAGCCCCCCGGCACCCCCCTCTCGGCGGCCCTGGTTGTCCCTCATACTGGAGCGATACGGTCAAATGCTCCTAAACCAACTTGACCAAATCTTCGTAAGTCTTATCTTTGGGCTCACCCGGGGCTACTAAACTGCGCACTAACTGGTAAACGGTAGCACCACAAACCGAAAGAAGGAATACTCGTTAACGCCATTGGCTGTCAAATGCTCCTCTACTCGTTCACTGTACGCGCGTGGACCACTCGAATGGCCCGATACTTACTACTCCCCAGCAACGACATTCCCCTGTACGGACAGAACTGTTAGATGTGAGTTTACCCTGTCGCCAATGTAATGCATTCCTCCTCAGTGGCCACGACAAGGACAGAAACACGAGACTGACTACACATAATGATGCGGCACTACATACAGGGTGTTTCACAATCAAGGAAAATTGTTTATAAATTAACCATAAGCAGATTATAACTAGTGATTGTTGTTATCTAACAGCAAAAGAAGACATGCTGGTGAAATAAAATTAATATAATCTTTAATAGTTAATTAATTGTAATAAAAATCCCAAGACCAACATTCATTTCAAATGATTAATGCTAATAAATTTAGGGTTGGTGGTTATTTAAAAGCTGCAAACTGTACTTTATTAACTGCTTCCATTTGGAAGTTATTCAAAGTTGAAATCTTGATTTTTTTATCTTCACAATGTACTTGATTTTGGGGGCCATTGTATCTTAATTTAGTGGTTTGAATTTCATTGAAATGTTGGAGCTTTTTGATGCCTCTAAAACGGTATGTGTTAATTAAGTGTTATCGAGAATTATTGATTTGTTTTCGTTAATTCATTATTAAATTAATATTTCATTTGTTTGCATCAACATTTAAGCTCACGTTAACCTTTAATCTGCGTGAAACGATCCTGAATTCAGGATCGGTAAAATCCTGAATTCAGGATGGCGAGTTCTGCCGTTTATAACAACCATTGCAGCGAAAATTAAAATCATTAAAACATAAAAGCTGTTTGATCCAACAATGGTGCACACATTCTATAGCATGGAATAATTTTTATCATCTAGAATTAAAAGCTGCCCAAACTTCAAGGATGCATAAGCACGTTCGTTAATTGCTCCCGCGTACGTAAATTTAATGATTTGCAATTTATAGTTTGTAATGCTTACAAAGAGCATTGAACATATCAATTTTACTCCTTTTCACTACTTATTGGTGGTAGCACCTCCAGACTCTTGGTAGAAGTTGTATTTTTATCAATCTTGTACACAAAATAATCGAAAAGTGTAATTTATTATCACTGTCCGAGCATCCGCCCCTTCTTTTTATGTCCCAACAGTACTGGTGACAGCATTTCTACCAATGCCAGGCATTTCTGCATCGCTCTCAATGACAGAAATGCTTTTTTATTTTTATTTTGCAGGAGCTAACCATCGTACCACCCGCTCTGACTCGCTTCGCTTAGTCCGCCTTGAGTTAATTCGATGCTCGTACCTCCTGTGTCCCATATTGTTTAATTTGCTTATATGGCTCTCCTTACAGATCTTAGTAACAGTTTTTATCTTGAAAGTAAGCTTCCTGCTCTTTCCTCAACCTTATACCCGACTTTGATGGTAACCGCGGCATTATTTGCGAACGAAAATGTAAACTAAGCCTAAACATTGTTTTTTCTAAAAGAAATAAAGATTTGAATGACTAAAATGCATATGGATAGCGCTGTTTAGATGAAAGCCTGCAGAAGCTAAATATTAAAAAAAAATCATCAATACCGTTCGAATTTATGTCGATACGAGCGGCGTAAAGTCATCCTTAATTTAGGATTTCCATCCTGAATTAAGGATGAAAATAAATTAAAGGTTAATAGAGAATTTATCGACAATTTTAAGTTAATTAACTGCTTGTGGTTAATTTAAAAACAATTTTCCTTGATTGGGAAACACCCTGTATAATAGCAAGCTGATCCGGTTTTACTGGTAGTCAAACTGGAATAACCGACACCACAAGCGAGAATTGAAAATGGCTTACAAGTATATACACTGATTCATTTAATCTATGAATGGTCTTTACGTAACCGTAGAAATATGATTGACTTCTCAGCTTAACTGAAGTGAATAATTTCACAAATATACTTCACTATAACGTTCATACTGAACTGATAAACTCAATCTACTTTAGTTTTTCTTTGAAATTTACCCACACACCTACAACTCTTCTCACAACAACACTTACACAGCCAAGACATGATCCAGACCACAAGCCCTCCAATTATCAGGAGCAATAAATACACATCAACATTGTAGTACTGGATCCAACTCCATTCGTATCTTGCATACGCTGGGATCAGGTGATCATAGCCTACTTCAGCATAAAATTCCACCAAATCTGCTGCCTTGGTCACACCTTCGGCATGGTGGAAGATCTTGCTGAGCCTAGCAACATTCTTATGGTAGTTACCCTTCTCGATAGAACGGATGTGTTCTGCAATCTTTTCACCTGTGAGGCCATTATGGTCCAACATCACTCCTAATTTATTGTGCACCACTCGTGCTGTGTTCACAAATTGGTCCCCAAATACAGGTATCACAATCATGGGTACTCCACTGTGAAGTGCCTCATGCACACCATTCATTCCACCATGAAGTATGGCCATCTTAATGGACCTGTGCCTCAAGATGGCCAACTGAGGTGCCCAGTCCAACAGGAGGATCTTCTTGTCATTCAGCTCTAGCCCATCCAAGATGGCTCTGTTCTTCTTCCTCAGACTCCACACTGCACTGTACCCTGTGGCATTTAGACTCTCCACAATGGCCCTTGCCACTTGGTGTGTGATGAACGCTAATGATCCCATGCTAATGTACACCACAGAGCCTGTAGGATGACTGTCCAGCCACACCTGAATGTCCTCAGGAAGTGGATCAATGAGAGGGGACAGGATGGGTCCTGTGTATGTGGTAAGTGGGGAGAGGGGTCGTGGGAACTCAAAGCCAATGGCAGTTGGTACGACGTGAGGTACTAATGTTCCAATGGAGTGGGCTAATTGGGTAGTAATCAATGAATCACCTGCACATCCAAACAACATAGCACGCATTATCAAAGTAACCAACATCTCTGCCAATGGTTTGTGGAAAACAGTGAGTAGCCTCCCACTAAAATCAAGATTGTCTGACAAAAGACCCGACGCCAAACTTGGAAAGGGCCACGGAGGGTGGAGATCAGAAATGAACTGAAGTGTGTTGCCAACGACGATTAGAGGGACCTTCCATTTCTGGCTCAGGAATAACGCTACCGGCGACATAAGATCTTCAGTGATTAGGATGTCCCAATCGCTCAGTTCCCGCTTGTCCCAGGTGACGTATGTACGGTTCAGAACCTCCCGACCCAGGAGGATCTCACCTTGGAACCAAAGCGATCCGTTGCTGTTTGCCTCTTGCTCCTTATACTCTTGAAACCAATTGTAAGACAGACTTGATTCTGCGCTCCTGTACTGCATACCACTTCTACTATTCTCGACTCGCTTCCTAAGAATGTCGAATCCTTTTGGCTCCACGGTGAAAAACGTAGCGTTGTGACCTCTAAGCGCCAGTTCCTCTCCAAGGTTGATGGCGACATTGGCATGACCAGGGAGCGGTGCGGTTATCAAGAGGACTGAGATTCGCCTTGGGACCTGGTCGGGCTTGTGGCCGACTACTACATGTACGTAGCAAGTAGCAAGACTGACGAATACCGTCAGCCTACAGGCTACGGTTTGTATATACATATTGTATTATCGACGAGTCACAGGGGCGGATTCAGAATTAAAAAAAAAGGTGGGGGGGGGGGGGGGGGGGGGGGGGGGGGAGCACGGTTAATAAGAAAGTGGGCGTGGTATTTAACGACCACACGGCTGTCAGGCCCATTGAACGTTGGACAATAAGACCTACGCCCTGAAATATTGAAACGATTAGATCATCAAACATGACCTCAACAAGGATTTTGTATCTTCGAGCTATATAATGACTGCATGTGTAGTCCCGCCATTTAAAAGCGTAGATAAACCATTTTTATATCCTATGTTTGAATTACAAGGCAAACTCTGTACCGTCTGTTAGCTGTAGCGCTCGCCACGAGAGACCGCGATCAGATGTCCTTCACAAAGATCGGAACACTAGACTACTGCCCAGTTTTCCTGGATGCATGATAACAAAACGTGGATATTAAATGGTGGAAGGTGGAGGCTACCTACATGTAGAAAGCCAAACAACTAAATGCGGCCTGCTGGAATGACAGCGCTACAAGTCTAGTATTGGCGATACGCGAAGGGCGGGCCACGCCCAACTACTACAAGTCATCAAACATAAGTGATTTGACTAATTTAAAAAGTGATTTTTAATACCATGTAAAGGATAGGTGATATATGTTTGGGTCTTTTTGTTACTACTGGTATTGCTGCGACATTTTGTGATATTCCAACATTACACACTGGTAATACTGCAACCTTTCCTGTATTGATGCATATATGTCCTTTGCTGTACCAGTGCATTGTATATGGATTTGCTCCTTGTTTTCCAAGGAGACCAAACCCAACATACCACATACAGTGCCGGCTCGGAAATGTAGAAAGTAACACCTCGGAACTGTAGACTTTTACAGCGATTCATTGTTTACTTAGGAGTCCCATAATTCGATAGCGTGGTCAGAGTGGTAATGTTGCCTAGTCCATATTATGATTATATAACTTTTTCCAGTGCTGCCTAGCTGAATTGTATGTACAACACGAATGCTCGCGCGCGCACATACACATGTGTGCTATATATATATGGGACAGTTTCCGCGAAAATGTCCGACTTTTATAACATTATAATGTTATAAAAATGCTTCTTGTTTGAATCGCTATATCTTCCGAACGCGAAACGCTATCGACTTCCTATTTTCAACAGTTCATACTACACCATTTCTCTATAATAAATTACATTTTGGAGTCTTGCACTTGCTCCATGCCAGTATTGCAATGTTCGATACCCGACCGGGTTAAAACCCACCATAACTTTAGGTAGGAGTAATCAAATCGCTTCAAATTCGGTTTGTAGGTACAGAGGTCCTATACCTATCGATTTGTTCTGTTCGTTAATTTTTATGTAATCCGTTACGGAGATACAGCTTTACAAAGTAAGCGCACGTTTCCCGCTTGAATCGCGCCTTTACATGAGGATGAAACTGCTTCCATACCCAGGAGTACATGAATATTCAACTACATCCTGACAGTGGGCTGGGAGCAATGTTATCACGTGATTAAATAGTCTGGGGACCCGAATTGTTTATTTCATTTCGCTTCAAGGTTTATAGCGTAGCGGTGAATGTTGTCGACTTCCCATTTTCACCACATCATGTCTCTATGTAAAATTCGAATAGTGCCTCTTAATTAAATCCACTCCCTGTGGAAAATACGTATACAGGAGTTGTTACCTCCAGGGGTTCCAAACCCGAGTATCTCCCTGCACTCAGGAGTGTCGGCATTGCCTCAATCGGTATCCGTACATCAACTACTGATACGATATTCGGTTTTAAAGCATATATATCTCCCGCTAGTTTCGTACCATTTAGCTTGGATGGGGCTGTAATGAATGCACTGTGTGTGTGTTTTTTTTTTAAAAATTTTTATGCACGTATCAAATGCTGTTACACATCGAGAGCGTTGCTGAGCATGTAAGACGTTAGACAGATCGACCTACATGGAAAAACATTTATAACAAACGATTAGAACCATTAGATGCTGAACGAAGCAATTTTCGCTCCGCAGGGTAACGCCGGTTTATGCAGAACCAAAACTTACCATTGTCACTTTCCAAGTAACGTCTTCCGCGAAACATTCAGCCTACGCGCCTAGTCTTTTGTAATATTTATGTAAAGGGCAATCTCAGGGTAGCCGAATACAGTATTGCTGCATGCGAATTGTTGTAATATTATAGATGTGCAACCATGAGAAAGGCGCTACACAAACAATCCTACCGAAGGCCAATTTGCGTACACTTTCACGTGATTTTCCGCGTGTTAATACTTGCATGGATGATATGGAAGTACTTGACTCGAGCGACGGAGAGCTCACCTCGCACGGCGACGATGACGTGCAAGAATCGGAGCGGATTGGAGAGGTTGGAGAAAATGAGAACGATGGGGATGGTGGTGAAAGTGAAACCAGCGTCTGTGGAGGTTACGCTAGGTATGGGTGTGTGGACGATTTTTGCAGTTATGGTGGTCGTAGCTCTGGTTGTAGGGATGTAAGTGGTGGCGAAGGTGATGATAGTGGTGATGGGGGTAGCAGTGATGGTGACGATAGTGATCGAGGTGATGGAGATAGCAGTGATGGTAGCCAACGTGATTGGGGTAGCAGTGATGGTGATGAAAGTGATCATGGTGATGGTGGTGATGAGGGGATAAGTAATGTACTCAATGGCTTCCTTACCAGAGGAGGATGCTGCAAACACAACTGTCTAATTAAGTCTGCTGACTTGGCCCAAATTAGAGCACATTCCTTGGCTGCATTGGACAAGAAAACCAGAAAGGCTGTTGTTCTTGGAATGCTGGCTCTAGTTCAAGACAACTCGGGTTTCCATTATCACCTTGACTAGACGGCCTTCTGTGCTGTTGCTGATATTACTTGCCGTACACTACAGCGCTGGAAGCAGGAGGTGTGCTCTGGCTCAGATATTGTCCCAAATGCCCATGGCAACAGTGGCAGGGCACCCCACAATGCCCTATCTCAATTGGATAAGCTGACAGTGGTTAAGTTTATCAAAAACTATGCTGCAGCTCATGCCCTACCTGACCCTGGTCGACTGCAGGGCAAAACCAGGGACTTTTTGCTGGAGAGTAGTCATACCATGAAGTCCTTGTATCGCGACTACTGCCAGGCTGTACTTGTGGAGGTCGAGTCCAGGAGGGCCTTGCCAGCTACACAACAACCATGCCCTTACCGGCTTACGAGCCAATTACGGAGACAGTATACTCTGCTCAATGTGCCTACTCCTGATCCTGTGCCACCTGTCCCTCACATGGTGTCATATCCAACATTCATCAGGCTGTGGCGTGAGTACTGTCTGAACATCAAGATTCAGGCTTCACGTAGCGACTTGTGTGACAAATGTGATAAGGCTTTGGTCACCTTACGGCACAGCCTGTCTGATGCGCAGCGCAAGGCTATCAATGACAGCTACAACCAGCACCTCAGCAAGGCCAAGGAGCTGAGGGAGAATTACAATGCCAATATTGAGGTGGCTGAAAAAGTGTGGAGAGGGAAGACACAGAAAGAAAAAGACCAAATCCTAAGCCACTTGAAGTCCAGGGTCCAGCTGTCTCCCCTCACCTCCTATGCCTACTTGGATCTCTGCATGCAGTATTCCTTTGATTACTGCCAGCAGGTGTCCCTCCCCTACAGCTCCCAACAGAGGGGAACCTTTTACTTCAGGACAGCTCGCAAGGTCCATGTTTTTGGAGTGTGCTGTGAGCCATTGTGTCGTCAGGTGTTCTTCCTGATAGACAAGGCAGAGCATGTGGGCAAGGGGGCCGTGGTGGTGGTCAGCCTGGTGCATGCCTTTTTCCACCTGCATGGACTGGGAGAGAGGAATGTAACCCTACAGGCAGACAACTGTACTGGGCAGAACAAAAACACCACCATGCTGTGGTACATGGCCTGGAGGGTGATAACTGGTCTGCACGACAGGATTCAGCTGAACTTCATGCTACCTGGGCATACCAAGTTTCGGCCAGACTCCTATTTTGGGCTCTTCAAGAAGCACTACCAACGACAGGATCACATAGACGACATGGCAGACCTTGTCAAATGTGTATGCAAAAGTGGCCAGGATGTTGAATGCGTGCCACAGCTATACCAGAACTGGCTATTTTATGATTGGAACGTCTTCTTGGGCCAGTGGTTTGAGCCTCTGAGTGCCTTTGGGCGCTCCCATACATTTGAATTTGACAGGGAGCACCCCGGTGTAATGGAGATGAGGGCCATGCCATCAGACACTAATCCCACCAAGGTCAACATGCTCAGGACTGGTGTGAAAGTGGAAGACATCCGGAATGCCTTTCAGCACCAATTATTGCCACCTGTTATAAAGCCAAAAGGGTTGTCCCTCCAGCGGTCGCAGTACCTGTTTGAAAAAGTGAGGGAGTACGTCCATGACCCAACCAAGAGGGACAATGTCTGTCCGAGGCCCCAGGGGATCACTGAGGCCAGCTCTGCTGGTGGCACCTCTCTGCAGTCAGGAGACAGTGAGCTGCCAGGATCTTCAGCTACTATCCCTAACACTCCCACTGATGGGGAGGTCCATGTCCTCATGCCTGAGAATTCAGGTGCCGGCAATGGTGGTTCTGGGTCTCTGAAGAGGAAACGTAGGACCAGGTCTGAGCTCATCTATGCATTCAAGTGTTCAGTATGTGGCAATGAGTATGCCAGCTACAATGCCCTGTCCCTGCACAGGAAGAGAAACCACACAATGCCTCCTGTCACAGGTGATGGATCAGGTGGTGGCACAAGTGGTGTCACAGGTGATGCACTGCCAGTGGCTGTTGACAGCTCCCATGATGAAGGAGAAGCTAGCCAGGTTCGACCTAAGCGCAAACGCAGGCAATTAACAGAAGCTGAACGAAAGTTCTGCTGCACGGAGTGTGGCCTAAAGTATGGAAGCAATGCTGCACTGTGCACTCACAGAAAGAAGAACCATAGCTTGTGAGGATGATGAAGGCTGGTCCTCAACACAGAGAGTATGTATTGCTAGCTGCTAGTATTTTGCGTGCCATGTGTACCTTTGGCGAACCCGTCTAGGTGTTGTGAGGTGCTTTGCTGACACCACACATGCATGTGCTTTAGAGTGCTGTGGGGTGTATTTCATGTGTACCGTAGGTGACTCTGTTGTGTTTGATTTGACTGCAAAAATAGTTTTTTCATAAAACAGTTCCTATTAAAACTTGCCACATAGGCATGTGGCATTTTAAATCTACAACTAGGTGTCACCGTTCATCTGCCATTATGTGTACAGTGTATGTAGTGGTCCAATTTGGATCTTAAGGTTAATTGTCCTCAGTATCTGCTTGAAAATACCCACGAGCATTCCTGTACACTTATTGGTACGTGTATGTGTATAAGCCAAAAATTTAATAGCACTTCTCTCTATTGTCACTTTGTCATACTGCCTTCCACAATCAGATTGGCTACAGGCCAACATTGTAGTTTTTTTCTTTATAAGTCTCGTCTCTTCGGAAGCCTGCATGTTAGAGAAAGTGCAGATACTCCACCAAGAGGGACATCAAGAGGGACATGTCAGGTGGTCACTGAGGCCAGTTCTGCTGATGGCACCTCTCTACATTCTGCAGGCAGCCCATAACCTCCAGTAAACCCCATTTTCATTTGAGTTGCATGCAACATATTGTTGGCTTTGACTTGAGATCACAATGGGACAAGCTGAATTCACTTTTAATCCCATGTAAGCACTCAATGGGTATTATACAGAAAACGTGAACTTTATGACCAGTAATGAGAAGTACGAGTTTGCTTTTAATAACCTTCCTTACAAGACTGCAACTGGGCATGGATGTTGCACTGAATAAAGCAAAAAAGTTCTGTACATAATTAAATAGCATACAATGCTTCTCTTGCCATAATGCCCTCCTTTGGCCTCCTCCTCCTCCCAGGCACGACACAGTCTGTCAGTGTGCTGGCTGCTTTGCATGAGTAGTGGGAGGGGCTGTCTTTTTCGTGGCGATCTGCATTCATCAGTTTTTCCAAGGAGCATGGCGTTTTGGCACCTGAATGGTCACAACGTTGCACAATACTGGTAGTTTGGAGCTTTGTAGACTATATGATGCAATATTCAAATGGTGAATCCGCACTCCCGACCAATCAAAAAAAAAGAGCGCGAAAAAGAGAAATGGCACGTCATATGGTAAAAGACACTATTGTTGAAATGCAAAAGAACCTGCAGTGTCCTATATGGTAACTGATGCCGATTACTCGTGGATTATTTTGATTTTGTATATTAAATTCATGTAGCTTGGAACTGCTCGTGGACCCGTACACAACGCGGTGTGGCCATGCGTTTTGCAGGTTTTGCAGGCATGCATGATGCGTAATCAGTGAGATATCGTCTATAATTGCAGAGTCTGCATATGCACCGTTATATCCAGCTGCAAGCATGCAATGTGCCCTCTCTGCAAGCAGGCCGTGACGAAGCGGTATATATTATTATAAGGCCTAACCGTCAAATGGGCCAAGGGTATTTATGTTTAGGCCCATTTCAGTAGCCTCAACGAGAGTTCCAGGCTGGGTGAAATTGCAGAAGCGTTTAAGGCATTAGAATCAGCAGTGAAGAAAGACATGAAGGAAGACGTTACTAGTACCTGTAAGCTTATCACTCCCTACGTGTATCACCCTAATTTTTGCCCACCACAGGTACACCAATTACCTGTGCATACGACAGTCATGAAGCCACATGCATAGGCACACCAAGTATTAATCCAGTAGGCCACTATTTTAGGGATATGTGTGCTCCCCTCACCCCAATGGACCAACCCCCCCATGGACCCATCCCCACCCCCACCCTCACCCCCACTTTGTGTATGTGTGACTTTAATGTTATGAGGAGGCCACATGCACACTCACACTGTCTGTACATGATTGTGGAATAAACTTTACATGGCAATGGAAAGGATGTTACTGTCGTCGAGGAGACACAATTTCATCTGAATAGCAAGTTACCGCAGGATGATCTACATGTACTACAGCAGGAGGAGCAGATGTCTATGTCACAAGCCACACAGATACAAGCATATGCTTCACCACATCTATCTCTTGTTGGTTCAAGACTTACAGGGGCTCAACTGGTGAGCTAGCCATGTCATGTGATGTAATGTGTGCTTTATGTCATATGACCAGCCTGTTAATGCACACTTTTTCTGTTGATAGCAACAAGCAAAAATATTTGCTAAGAAGCATGGTGGTCGCATCGCTACTTGCTTCAATGGCAGGACCACCCACATTGTCGTTAATGTAGGTAAGTTGCCTGATATCGCACTGTTGAGCCATTTTAGGGTAATCACATGTAAGTGTGAACATTGCACATAACTTTGCTGTGATGCCTACAACATTATTGTATACCACTCAGATGAAAATGGCAGGTGCACTCGAACATTCAAGTACCTTCAGGGTATAGCGTCAGGTCGCTGGATCGTAGATTATCAGTGTGAGTCTTTCTCCCTTTGATGTATACGCCTTGTGAAATGTGTGTGCCTTGCTGTGTAGGGATCAAACATAGTCTAGAGAATGAGCGACAAGTGGCCCTTCCTGTGGTATGCTTGTATCATTTGTAATTTTTTTATTTTTGGTTTCTGGTCAGAACATGTACGAGGTGAGAGGGGACCACGTTTACAGTGTAAATGCACCTCAAAAGGCACGATTGAGTCTTGCTGGTGGGGTATGTGGTGGAATAACTAGCTCATGTATTCACATGTATTATTTGATTTAGGAAGCAGGCCTGTTTGCGTGCATGAATTTTTTTGTTATGGAAGGGTGTAATCCACTTTCGAAGGAGCAAATAACGAACCTCTTAGTATTGGCAGGAGGAAAAATAGTGTCAAAACCACAAGTATGCTAAAAACAACTGAGTAATAATACAACTAACCATTAATAAATTTATTGCAATCTCAGTCATGTTTGGTAGTATGTGACACAACATCCCCATCAGAAGGGCTTGTGGATGCCACTGTTGTTGTTAGCAGTTGGGTGATGGATTCACTCTCAAATTATAAGTAAGTACTTTGCTCCGTCACATTTGACCTATGTTATGTGATCTCAGTTGTGTGTTTGTACATGTAACGTGCTTCTTAACAGGTTGCTTTTGGTCAGCAAATATGGTGTGACTTCTGTTTAGTGAGACCACCAGCATTATAGTTTTGGAAACCCTATATGTTCAGAACCGCCTCTTACTACTCTGCTAGTGTGCTGTATGTGTATGATGTGATTGATATTGATATTATCACTGGTGAAATGACTGGACTGGTCTAATTGTACTGTAGTTGCAGTGGTGATGTTCTCCATCTGCTGCTATGACATGGGTCTGGGAACGAAAGTGGTGCTACAACCACATTGACCCATCCCACACAATCACAAGTAACATACTATGATCTTCCAGGACACAACTATTATTTCAACACTCCCTAGGGCAACCAGCAATACCTGGGATCATGTCACAGCTGCATTTGCAGAAAGGTGCATGCAGCATAACATATATATTTGCAAATCAGCCCATACACCATGTAGGCATGTGTGGATTTTTACCCCTCCACAGATACATGTGCATGACATTTAGGTTTTATCATGGTTGCATGCATGGGGCAAAAGTCTTGCCACAAAACAAAATTCATGACATTGGGCCTTTGTTACTAGTACAAACAAACAAAATTAAGATACCATCAGAGGTGTGGAGGGTTGCAGGTGTTGCACACACACAAACACACACACAACACAGCACATGTCTCAGCATATGAAGTGGGAAGCTAAAATCCCATTACAAACATTGTTTTGTTCAGATTACACAGTGACAGAAACAAAGAAACACGAGTTCAATGACATCAAGTCTTATGAGCTTGGAGGTGATCCAAGCAATGGCAACATTCTACCAACAGGCATCACGAATCACTGCGTCTTCATCCTGTCTAGTTCTTGCAGATCTATGTAGCCATCCTTTCTGAGTGCAGTGTTTTTTTAATTACTAATTATTAATGGTAATCAGCAGAAGGGTGTGCTCATTCCACTGCTGTCTGCTGTAGGGACCGCTTCACAGTAGTTGTATACTGCATGTGGTTACTCCTCTGTCTTCTACACAGCTATATGCCATGCTACACAGCTATCAGCCATGCTCCACAGCTATATGCCATACTCCACAGCTATCTGCAATGCTCAACAGCTATCTGCCATGCTCCACGGCTATCTGCCATACTCCACAGCTATCTGCCATACTCCACAGCTACCTGCCATGCTACACAGCTATCTGCCATACGAGCACATAGCTATCTGCCATGCTCCATAGCTATCTGCCATGCTCAACAGCTATCTGCCATACTCCACAAGCATTGATGCTACACTTGCAGCTATCTGCATTGATGCTCCACAGCTATCTGCCATACTCCCATAGCTATCTGCCGTACAGTTATCTTCCATGCTCCATAGCTATCTGCCATACGAGCACACAGATATCTGCCATACTCCACAGCTATCTGCCATGCTCCACAGCTATCTGCCATGCTCCACAGCTATCTGCCCAGCTATCTGCCATGCTCCAAAGCTCGCTGCCATGCTCCACAGCTATCTGCTATACTGCACAAGCCGCTATCTGCCATTTGATGTTCCACGGCTATCTGCCATGTTCCACAGCTATCTGCCATGTTCCACAGCTATCTGCCATGCGCCACAGCTAGCCATGCTCCATAGTTATCTGCCATATGAGCACACAGCTACTGTATCTGCCATGCTCCACAGCTATCTGCCATGCTCCATAGCTATCTGCCATACGAGCCCACAGCTATCTGCCATCCACAACTACAGTGTATCTGCAATGCTTCACAGCTATCTCCCATGTGCCATAGCTATCTGCAATTCTCCATAGCTATCTCCCATGTGCCATAGCTATCTGCAATTCTCCATAGCTATCTGCCATACAAGCACATTAGCACACAGCTATCTGCCATACTTCACAGCTATCTGCCATGCTCCACAGCTATCTGCCATGCTCCACAGCTATCTGCCATGCTCCACAGCTATCTGCCATGCTCCACAGCTATCTGCCATGCTCCACAAATATCTGACATGCTACACAGCTATCTGCCATGCTCCACAGCTATCTGCCATGCTCCACAGCTATCTGACATGCTCCACAGCTATCTGCCATGCTCCACAGCTATCTGCCATGCTCCACAGCTATCTGCCATACAAGCACACAGCTATCTGCCATACAAGCACACAGCTATCTGCCATGCTCCACGGCTATCTGCCATGCTCACCAGCTATCTGCCATACTCTACAAGCAGCTATCTGCCATTGATGCTACACATGCAGCAATCTGCCATGCTCCACAGCTATCTGCCATGCTCCACAGCTATCTGCCATGCTCCACAGCTATCTGCCATGTTCCAAAGCTATCTGCCATACAGCTATCTCCCATGCTCCATAGCTATCTGCCATACGAGCACACAGCTGCCATCCACTACAGTGTATCTGCAATGCTTCACAGCTATCTCCCATGTGCCATAGCTTTCTGCAATTCTCCATAGCTATCTGCCATACAAGCACATTAGCACACAGCTATCTGCCATACAAGCACATTAGCACACAGCTATTCACAGCTATCTGCCATGCTCCACAGCTATCTGCTATACTCAACAGCTATCTGCTATACTCCACAGCTATCTGCCATGCTCCATAGCTATCTGCCATGCTCCACAGCTATCTGCCATGCTCCACAGCTATCTGCCATACTCCACAGCTATCTGACATGCTCCATAACTATCTGCCATGCTCCACAGCTATCTGACATGCTCCACAGCTATCTGCCATCTGCCATGCTCCACAGCTAACTGCCATACAAGCACACAGCTATCTGCCATACAAGCACACAGCTATCTGTCATGCTCCACGGCTATCTGCCATGCTCAACAGCTATCTGCCATACTCTACAAGCAGCTATCTGCCATTGATGCTACACATGTAGCAATCTGCCATGCTCCACAGCTATCTGCCATGCTCCACAGCTATCTGCCATGTTCCACAGCTATCTGCCATGCGCCACAGATAGCCATGCTCCATAGTTATCTGCCATATGAGCACACAGCTACTGTATCTGCCATGCTCCACAGCTATCGGCCATGCTCCATAGCTATCTGCCATACAGCTATCTCCCATGCTCCATAGCTATCTGCCATACGAGCACACAGCTATCTGCCATCCACAACTACAGTGTATCTGCAATGCTTCACAGCTATCTCCCATGTGCCATAGCTATCTGCAATTCTCCATAGCTATCTGCCATACAATCACATTAGCACACAGCTATCTGCCATACTTCACAGCTATCTGCCATGCTCAACAGCTATCTGCCATGCTTCACAGCTATCTCCCATATGCCATAGCTATCTGCCATACTCCATAGCTATCTGCCGTACCAGCACACAGCTATCTGCAATACTCCATAGCTATCTGCCATACAAGCACACAGCTATCTGCCATACTTCACAGCTATGTGCCATGCTCCATAGCTATCTGCCATGATCCACCGCTATCTGCCATGCTCTGCCATATGAGCACACAGCTAATGTATCTGCCATGCTCCATAGCTATCTGCCATGCTCCATAGCTATCTGCCATGCTCCACAGCTATCTGCCATGCTCCACAGCTATCTGCCATGCTCCACAGCTATCTGCCATGCTCCACAGCTATCTGCCATGCTCAACAGCTATCTGCCATACTCTACAAGCAGCTATCTGCCATTGATGTTACACATGCAGCAATCTGCCATGCTCCACAGCTATCTGCCATGTTCCACAGCTATCTGCCATGCGCCACAGCTAGCCATGCTCCATAGTTATCTGCCATATGAGCACACAGCTACTGTATCTGCCATGCTCCACAGCTATCGGCCATGCTCCATATATCTGCCATACAGCTATCTCCCATGCTCCATAGCTATCTGCCATACAGCTATCTCCCATGCTCCATAGCAATCTGCCATACGAACACACAGCTATCTGCCATCCACAACTACAGTGTATCTGCAATGCTTCACAGCTATCTCCCATGTGCCATAGCTATCTGCAATTCTCCATAGCTATCTGCCATACAAGTACATTAGCACACAGCTATCTGCCATACTTCACAGCTATCTGCCATGCTCAACAGCTATCTGCCATGCTTCACAGCTATCTCCCATGTGCCATAGCTATCTGCCATACTCCATAGCTATCTGCCATACCAGCACACAGCTATCTGCAATACTCCATAGCTATCTGCCATACAAGCACACAGCTATCTGCCATACTTCACAGCTATGTGCCATGCTCCATAGCTATCTGCCATGTTCCATAGCTATCTGCCATGCTCTGCCATACGAGCACACAGCTATCTGCCATGCTCCACAGCAATCTGCCATGCTCCACAGCTATCTGCCATGCTCCACAGCTACTTCACAGCTATCTGCCATGCTCCACTGCAGCTATCTGCCATGCTCCACAGCTATCTGCCATACTTCACAGCTATCTGCCATGCTCCACAGCTATCTGCCATGCTCCACAGCTATCTGCCATGTTCCACAGCTATCTGCCATGCGCCACAGCTAGCCATGCTCCATAGTTATCTGCCATATGAGCACACAGCTACTGTATCTGCCATGCTCCACAGCTATCTGCCATGCTCAATAGCTATCTGCCATACAGCTATCTCCCATGCTCCATAGCTATCTGCCATATGAGCACACAGCTATCTGCCATCCACAACTACAGTGTATCTGCAATGCTTCACAGCTATCTCCCATGTGCCATAGCTTTCTGCAATTCTCCATAGCTATCTGCCATACAAGCACATTAGCACACAGCTATCTGCCATACTTCACAGCTATCTGCCATGCTACACAGCTATCTGCCATACAAGCACACAGCTATCTGCCATACAAGCACACAGCTATCTGCCATGCTCCACGGCTATCTGCCATGCTCAACAGCTATCTGCCATACTCTACAAGCAGCTATCTGCCATTGATGCTACACATGCAGCAATCTGCCATGCTCCACAGCTATCTGCCATGTTCCACAGCTATCTGCCATGCGCCACAGATAGCCATGCTCCATAGTTATCTGCCATATGAGCACACAGCTACTGTATCTGCCATGCTCCACAGCTATTGGCCATGCTCCATAGCTATCTGCCATACAGCTACATGTATCTCCCATGCTCCATAGCTATCTGCCATACAGCTATCTCCCATGCTCCATAGCTATCTGCCATATGAGCACACAGCTATCTGCCATCCACAACTACAGTGTATCTGCAATGCTTCACAGCTATCTCCCATGTGCCATAGCTATCTGCAATTCTCCATAGCTATCTGCCATACAAGCACATTAGCACACAGCTATTTGCCATACTTCACAGCTATCTGCCATGCTCAACAGCTATCTGCCATGCTTCACAGCTATCTCCCATGTGCCATAGCTATCTGCCATACCAGCGCACAGCTATCTGCAATACTCCATAGCTATCTGCCATACAAGCACACAGCTATCTGCCATACTTCACAGCTATGTGCCATGCTCCATAGCTATCTGCCATGTTCCACCGCTATCTGCCATGCTCTGCCATACGAGCACACAGCTATCTGCCATGCTCCACAGCTATCTGCCATGCTCCACAGCTATCTGCCATGCTCCACAGCTATCTGCCATGCTCCACAGCTATTGCCATGCTCCACAGCTATCTGACATGCTCCACAGCTATCTGCCATGCTCCACAGCTACTTCACAGCTATCTGCCATGCTCCACTGCAGCTATCTGCCATGCTCCACAGCTATCTGCCATACTTCACAGCTATCTGCCATGCTCCACAGCTATCTGCCTGCTACACAGCTATCTGCCCTACTCCACAGCTATCTGTGATCCTCCATAGCTATCGGCCATACAGCTATCTGCCATGCTCCACAGCTATCTACCGTGCTCCATAGCTATCTGCCATACGAGCACACAGCTATCTGCCATGATCCACAGCTACAGTGTATCTGCCATACTCCACAGCTATCTGCCATGCTCCACAGCTATCTGACATGCTCCACAGCTATCTGCCATGCTCCACATCTATCTGCCATTCTCCATAGCTATCTGTGATACGAGCACACAGCTATCTGCCATACTTCACAGCTATCTGCCATGCTCCAAGCTATCTGCCATGCTTCACAGCTATCTGCCATGCTCAACAGCTATCTGCTATACTCCACAGCTATTTGCCATACGAGCACATAGCTATCTGCCATGCTCCACGGCTATCTGCCATGTTCCACAGCTATCTGCCATGTTCCACAGCTATCTGCCATACTCCACAGCTAACTGCCATGATCCACAGCTATCTGCCATGATCCACAGCTATCTGCCATGATCCACAGCTATCTGCCATGCTCCACAGCTATCTGACATGCTCCACAGCTATCTGCCATGCTCCACATCTATCTGCCATTCTCCATAGCTATCTGTGATACGAGCACACAGCTATCTGCCATACTTCACAGCTATCTGCCATGCTCCAAGCTATCTGCCATGCTTCACAGCTATCTGCCATGCTCAACAGCTATCTGCTATACTCCACAGCTATTTGCCATACGAGCACATAGCTATCTGCCATGCTCCACGGCTATCTGCCATGTTCCACAGCTATCTGCCATGTTCCACAGCTATCTGCCATACTCCACAGCTAACTGCCATGATCCACAGCTAACTGCCATGATCCACAGCTATCTGCCATGATCCACAGCTATCTGCCATGATCCACAGCTATATGCCATACGAGCACACAGCTATCTGCCATGCTCCACAGCTATCTGCCATGCTTCACAGCTATCTGCCATGCTCCACAGCTATATGCCATGCTCCACAGCTATACGCAATGCTCCACAGCTATATGCCATACGAGCACACAGCTATCTGCCATGCTCCATAGCTATCTGCCATGCTCCACAGCTATCTGCCATGCGTCACAGCTATCTGCCATGCTCCACAGCTATATGCCATGCTCCACAGCTATATGCCATACGAGCACACAGCTATCTGCCATGCTCCATAGCTATCTGCCATACGAGCACACAGCTATCTGCCATGCTTTACAGCTATCCACAGCTATCTGCCATGCTCCACAGCTGTCTGCACCACCCCACAGCTATCTGCCATGCTCCACATGTTCACTGACACTGCGGGCAGTTTAGCTTACGAAAGAAAACGTCTACAGCTCCCAATCTCCACCACCCATTCATCCGAGCATTCATCTTAGATATATATCGTCGTTTTCGCACTGGGCCGTTCGAAATCGTCCGTGGAATTAAAGAGGCGAGGTGCACCCGCCAAAAGGTCCGCCTTACAAAAAAGGTCTGGGAACTGTGAATAGCAATTAACTAACCAATTGCTGCATTAAATCACGTGAGTATTCCTCAAACTACTGTATGTCCCAGCCCACGGGATCTAGTTGAATATTCATGTGCTCCGGGGTATGGAAGCAGTTTCATCCTCATATAAAGGCGCGATTCGAGCGGGAAACATGCGCTTACTTTGAAAAGCTGTATCTCCGTAACGGATTACATAAAAATTAACGAACAGAACGAATCGATAGGTATAGGACCTCTGTACCTACAAACCGAATTTGAAGCGATTTGATTACTCCTATCTAAAGTTATGGCGGGTTTGAACCCGGTGGGGTATCGAACGTTGCAATACAGGTGTGGAGCAAGTGCAAGACTTCAAAATGTAATTTGTCATAGAGAAATGGTGTAGTATGAACTGTTGAAAATAGGAAGTCGATAGCGTTCAGCGTTCGGAAGATATAGCGATTCAAACAAGAAGCATTTTTATTATATTATAGTGTTATAAAAGTCGGACATTTTCGCGGAAACTGACCCATATAACATACATAGCTAAAGTTCGAAGGGTTCAGTGAAGGTGTAAAAGCTGCATACTATACACGTATACACCTGCATGTGAAGTTTATTTATGTCATTGTGAATTCAAAGTTGACAGCACATGTAATACAGCTTACCTAGCGCTTCGACGTAAGCAGAGTGAACGGAAAGTAATAGGTTAAGACTTCTTTCTTATCTGTTTGTGCGTGTGTGTGTTGTGTGTGTGTGCGTGTGTGTGTTGTGTGTGTGTGCGTGTGAACGCGCGCGCGAGTATTCGTGTTGTAAACTCAGAAGCATCAGCCTTACTACATACAAGTACAAGTAGGTTACGGTAGATTCGGCTAGGAAGCACGCGTGACCGATGGAAAAAATCATCATAATAAGGACTGTTGACTTAGGCAACCAGAACCCATCCATTACCGCTCTGACCACGTTATCGAATTATGGGACTCCTAAGTAAACAATGAACGGCTGTAAAAGTCTACAGTTCCGAGGTGTTACTTTCTACATTTCCGATGTATGTGCCCAAGCAATATTGTGGTCATCAAGGATATGCATTAATACTGGGACAGTGTGTGTGCGATAACAGAACAGAGTGTGTGTTAACCTAATAGTGTGTGTGTGTGTGTGTGTGTGTGTGTGTGTGTGTGTGTGTTAATTAAACAGTGTGTATGTATGTGTGTGTGTTAACTAAAAAGTGTACACAGTGGTGTGTGTGCGTGTGTGTATGTGTGTGTGTGTGTGTGTGTGTGTGTGTGTTAACTAAACAGTGTGGTGGTATTTGGACTGAACTGATGTCTTATGACTTCTCCGTATGTGATGTCATCCTGTCAGTGATAATCATGTGCACATGCTCTTACTTGTGTTGGACAGGTTCTAAGGACTTGTTGATGACATGTGTCTCTGGACATCTACCATGCATCTCCTCTCCTCAGTAGGAAATGGTGTGCTTAGACAGGCTGCAAAATGGATCAATATATTGCCCAAGATGTTCAATGCCAAGGTGGAAGCAGAGTTATGATGCAGTGCGGTGCTGTGTCATAACAACAGGGACACTGTACATCTGCTGTCACACATGTACAAGTGAGCACTGTGCAAGGGTAGCTGGTTGAGAATCTCCGGGCACAGAGATCTGACAAATTCAAAATAGTGGGTAGGGGGTAAATGATGTAAGTGTGCTAGCACCGCCTTCTTTAGCTGGGTGAATGCTATTGGGTGGCCTTCCCACTTGCTGAGTGGATATGAAGTGTCCATACCTTATATATGTATGAATTTAAATACATTTTAATACGAATGCCATCATATTGGGTCTGGTTGTAAACATCTCACCATGCAAGATTAGCTCCTATGTGTTTGCCACTGAAATGCAGCACATATATGGTACCCCCTGTGCAGCTGCATCCATTGCCTTCTGAAGAGAATCCTCCTCAGTTCAAAGTGCCATACCAAACACCTTCTGCAAGGCCTGAGTATATGCCTCACACTGGTTTGTGGTGTCCTTTTAGTTTCCCCTTCAGTCATGCACCCTCTGCAGTGCAACTGATCTTGGTGGTGGTGGTAATCCATTCACCCTAGTATACAACACCGCATCATTATTCATAGATAACAAGCAGACTGTTTAGGCCAAAAACAGCCGGTCGCACTGAGTGAATGACATAAACCTTTTACCTAAAGTGTTAACATTATACCTCTATGTCGAACTTACCAGTGAAAAAATTGGCGGCTCGATGCAACTCGCGCTTTAACACATGCTCAAGATGACGTAACGGCGTATGCTTATGAAAACGAAGCCAGTACATTATTGGAAAGTGCAGTATACTACTAGTTCAATGTGTTTGTTATAGAGGAATGATTGCTGGTACTAGTGCATCAGCTTACAATAGCACCAGGTGTAAGCTTCAAGCAAGCCATGCCGTTAAACATTGCATACCAATAATCCGATGAGGCCGGCTAACCGCCATCATTTGTATTCGCTTTAGTACACATGTATTTGCTAACAATAAAAAAAAAAATTGCAACGCTTATAGTAACTAACATTGCCTTCTCCCAGCGCTAGCTTGTAGTACAGCTCTCCATTTCGCACTTCAAATTTCTTAGATCTCAGCCGAATGTGTCTCTTCAATGACGCCGAGCACTTCTTTGGATACGCGCTGTCTTTTAAGGACAGGTACACGTAGTCCACTAGATCATCTTTACTTCCTGATGCATCCTTGGCTTCACTAAGCTTCTCCATATTGCCTTCACGTACAAGATAATGATTAAAAAGAGATTTAGCGTCTGCAGACACGTGGTTTGTGCAGGTGTTGTGTTGTTTCAGTCAACTTCAGGCCCGTAGGCCGTAGCCAGGATGTCTGGGGGGGGGGGGGGGGGGGGGGGGGGGGGGGGTTTCCTGCAGTCCGGAATGTTGCCAAAATTTATCCTAGGATAATATTTTGCGGATGGATGGAATTTTTCGTAACAGTACCACAAACCATGAATCCAGGGTTTGCGCGGGACAATCCCTGGATTGCGCAAATCCATTAATTTAAATCAATGGATGAAATTCACCAATATTTACTTTCTTGAAATTTGAGCGAGCTTATTGCACGCCTGTCTGACAATAATCATCGCTAAGATCATTAAGATGCATGATTAGAAGTATTATATCTTTCAAATGGCTGCTCATTATGCATACCGCATAAACCACCCAACGCGAGACATTCAAAAATAAGGGTACTTTTTTAAAATCACCGTATATCAGTAACCATTTACGCTGGCGCTTACCTTTTTCAAACTGTTGTAGCACTACCATTTCTTTCGAATTCCAGGAAAATAGTACCTGTTTGGCATCGCACTTATATGGATTACTTTTGACAATTAAGGTCAGATAACTTACCTGGTTCGGAACAGCCATATTTTTCGAACCGCCCACAAGCGGAAATTCGGTGTGTATATAAAGTAAAAACATCCTTCAGCACAGGAAACGTGTTTTGTCGCACTTACATTACACTTGGTGGTGATAAGCATCGACTATATCGTGAGTCCACATTGGACCGCTATATGTTAAAGTCGGATTGCAACGATAGACCCGATTCCGAACCATGTCTACTTCTCTTCAGTAGAGAATGGAATACCTTGAAATTGATGTGTACACGTTACATACGCTTTCATATGATTAGCTAGAAATTATGTCCGGCTGCATGTACGAAGGTCAGGTAGTCACAAGCAGGCTACATAAAGGACAGACTTCCATCACATCCATCACATTGCTGCACGGAATCTAACAGAAATCATATGAAAAGGTATGTCACCACTTCAACCGTGTGACACATCAATCTCTAAATTCATTCTCTATGAGAAGTATACATGGTTCGGAATCGGACCTATGTCGCGCGCAAAGCAAAAAAACGCAATTATTGATTTCACAACGGACAATTGTTAAATCATCGCATGATTTGATAGTAAAATCAAGTGCACTTGATTTGCGATTGATTTTACTGTGAAATCAATAATAGACCCTTCCCTTTAAAATGTACTCCGGACGTGACATCACTAATCAACGTACTTAACGAAATGGGTTAAGTACGTTAATGAGTGATGTCACGTCCGGAGTACTTCTTAAAGTAAAGGGTCTATTGATTTGACGCTTTTTTTTTTTTTTTTGCTGTGATCGTTGCAATCCAACTTCAACGTGGCGGTCCGATGTGGTCTCACGATATTGCCGATGTTTATCACCACCAAGTGTAATGTATGTGCAACAAAAACAAGTTTCCTGTGCTGAAGGAGATTGTACTTTGTATACGTATACACACCTGCATTTGGGCGGTTCGAAAGATATGGTTGTCCCGAACCAGGTATGTTATCTGACCTTGTCAAAAGTAATTCATGTCAGTGCGATGACAAATAGGTACTTTTTCCTGGAAAGAATTACCGAGTGAAAGTTAGCGCTATAGCGTAAATGGTGACTGAGATACGGTGTTTTTAAAACGTACTAATTTTTTTCCACGTCTCTCGCGTTGGTAGCTTAAGTTGATACTAACAGCTAGTCCTGCTACACATCCATGCATTCATGAATGTACTGCAAAAAAGTAATGATGCCATATACTTTTATACTTGTATAGTGATAGATGTATAAAAGTACATGCATCATTGTAATTTCAACTCATATTGTTATACATGTATTATACTATTATGAAATAATTGTAAAAACATGTAATGATCTTTTCAAACTTTATTTATCATTTCTATGCTAGGTTTTTCATGCAAAGTAAAAATACATTGCCAGTGCAACTCCATGGCACAAGGCCCTCTCTTGACATATGAGGTACGATATTGGACACCCGCACTTTTATAAATGTCGCTTACAAGACATGTTATTTCAAGCACAATAAATTGTCAGTGCAACTGTATGGCAGAGACATCACGCAAGACCCACTCGACATATCTGACTCTGAGCTTAATGTATGGCTTTGGCCCCTCACAATTAGGCACATGACTACATGAACATGTATGTTGGGTGGGGTGGTAATTGCAAAACAACAACATGTTGAATTGGGTTGCGTCCACTTGGGTAGTTGTTCAAGCCGGTTATTGACACATGTAGAAAAAATTCAATGTGGGATGTTATTGTATATTGTGAAATAAATACCCCACGATCCTTCTGCAAATCATTTTACACCCACGCATTGGCAATTAATGATGCATATACCGCTAACGAGAATGTACGCACGAGAACAAAATACATGAACTCATATCGTGATTAATCGTTTCTCTTCCATCTCCCAGAGAATCGAATTGTGTTCTGTTTACTGTCATCTCCTTTTGTAATCATGGCAAGTGGTGAGGGTGGGACTGGGAGTAATTGGGTGCAAAACTTGATCCATGCAGACACAAGCTAGGCGTTCTATGCTGATTGAGATTTTGTCCCACCCAAGGACTTCCAGCCTTCCACGAAATTGCCCACTATATATAAAGAGCGTAATAGAGGTTTTGAGATGCCAAACCTGTACAGAGAAGTTGAAGGCACAGTGACCAATGCAATGGTTGTCAAGGAATTGCTCATGCAAACATTCAGTGTTTGGAGAATGAGGTACATGTATGCATGGGGAGACAGGCAATGAAGAATCAATAGCTGTGAAAAAGTACAAGGAACTGTTAACAAAGCATGCAAAATGAGTTGTCTGTGTATGCAGAAGGCCCATCAATAAGAAAGCAACTATAGAGAAGGAATGGGGAGTGTGCATGTGTAAAATGGATTACATGTACTATCAGAAGACTCAAAAAAAAGTGTTTAGGATGCATGAGGGAGAGAGAGGAAGATAAATGGAGCGGGAATTAGATGTAAGTGGTCTACATTGGACAGCTGGTTTGGTGTATCTGGATGATATAATAATATTTAGCAAATCTGTTGAACAGCATTTGGCTTTGCTAAGGGATGTATTTTCTAGACTGAGACAGGCTGGGCTTGAGGTTAAACCTTCCAAATGCCATCTTTTGCAGACAAGTGTTCACTTTCTTGGGCATGTAGTGTCAGTTAAGGGCATTGAAACAGATCCAGGGAAAGTGAAATGTGTTTCTAACTGGCCTATTCCAACAACCTCTAAGGAGTTATCATCATTTTTGGGTCTGACATCATACTATAGGCGTTTCATTAAAATTTTTTGCATGCTTTAATACACAACGGAAAAACCTGGCAGTGGACAACTGAATGTACTGAAGCATTTCTTTGAGCTAAAAAAATGCTCATTTCTGCCCCTGTCCTCATGTTGCCTGATTTCAGTGAGTCTTTTGTCCTTGATACGGACACTAGTGGAGAGGGTTTGGGTGCAGTCCTTTCACAAACCATCAATGGTAAAGAGCATGTAATATCTTTTCCACGTAGAACACTCACACACACTGAAAAAAGATACTGTGCTAGATCGGAGGGAGATGCTGGCATTGGTGTGGGGAACTCGCCATTTTATACCTTATTTATATGGCGGCAGGAAGTTTCATTTGAGAACAGACAATAACTCTCTACAGTGGCTTTACAATTTTAAGGAGCCTGAAGGTCAAGTGGCTTGGTGGTTGGAGACCATGGCTGAGTTCCAATATGAAGTCATACATTGCCCTGGTAAGCAACATTGTAATGCAGATTCACTTTCCCATGGACAGTGTCAACAATGTGGTGTGGAGGTAAAATTGGATTCTGAGATGTTTCCAGTATGTCCTTTTTGCCATCATGGACAAACCAAGAGGTGGCAGACTTTCAGAGAGCAGATAGGGACCTAGAGCAAGTTATTACCTGGTTGCAGTCTGGTTCAGTACCCCCAACAATGTCCAAAGGATTCAACTTGGCGACTCCAATCCCTCTGGACTCAGTGCAAACACCTGCTGTTGAAAGATGGCATTCTCTACAGACAGTGGGAGGGCATCCCAGGAGGTGGTCAAAGTTGATACTTGCAGTTAGTTATCCCTCCTGCTCACATACCAGGGATCATGGTTGGGTTGCATGATTCACAAATAGGGGGTCATATGGGGGTCAGGAAAACCTTAGAGAAGGTTTGTAGGCAGTGTTATTAGCCTGGGCAGAAAAGTGGTGTTGTAAAGTGGTGCTCTAACTGTATTGCATATAACTCCAGAAAATCCCCTCGAAGAAATAAAGCACCTCTTGAAGTCAGCCATGCAAGTCGACCTTTGGAGAGGATAGGAATGGATATACATGTAATGGGTCCCCTACCTGAAACACCTCGAGGTAATCACTATATACTTGTGGTTGGCAACTATTTCACAAAATGGAAAGAGGTATATCCATTACCAGATATGGAGGCATTGTCTATAGCTAATGTGTTGATTAGTGAGTTTATCTGTCATTTTGGTGTGCCTGATTCAATTCATACAGATCAAGGAAAGAATTTTGAAGCAAAAGTGATGCAAGAGATATGTTGGAGTCACAAAGACAAGAACAACACCCTATCATCTGCAGTCTGATGGACATTTGGAGAGATTTAATAGGACCATACTGGAGATGCTCAGCACTACAGTGGCTGATGAACATGACTGGTGATACGATCTTTGAAGACGATCCTTGAGAACTCTGGTATATTGAGTAACTGAATCATGTGATGCAACCAGTAGTGAATAAAGAACATCCTCACGGAGACGGGGGTTCCACCCAAACATGAGCTGGAATGGTGTGGTTCCAGTAGTTTCCTGCACACTATAGTACTATACGCCAGAAGTAAAGTTGTGAGAGAAAGGTCCAGACTGTGATTAAGCATGTTCAGCAAAAACAGAACCATCAAAAAGATATGTATGATCGTGGTGTGAGAGGTAGCCCGTATAGTGTTGGTGATCTTGTTCTTCTTCACTCCCCAGAAGAGGCAAGTCGCGGAAATTGCACAAACCATGGCAGAGGCCTTATATGGTGGTGAAGGCTATTTGTGTATTGTATTGTGGATTGTGCTTGCCCACAATGTAAACGTGTTGTACATTTTAATCGCCTCAAGCCAGCCCCTATAGGCAATGTACCACTTGCTGAGAGGATTTTGAATGAGGAAGAGCATATGAAACACACTGGGGACACTGCAGAAGAAAGTGAAGAAGAACATGAAATCACTGTGACGGACCACCAACCTGTCATCATCCCGCAAGATACAGTGGAGATCAACCAGCCACCTGAAATCACTGTGCGGATGGACCAACCTGTCATCATCCCGCAAGATACAGTGGAGATCAACCAACCACCAATTGCACTTCTTCCTACACCACCTGTGATTGACGTTCCCCGCCAAAATGCCGTACCACGAAATGCAGCCCTCCCTATACCATCTGAAAATAGTCATAGAGATGCAGTGCCAGCAGGGCTTCGAAGATCATCGAGGAAAACAAAACAACCAGAACGTTATGGGGACCCAATTAATACTATTCCAGATGTGCATGTGTGGACACATCTAATTGAAGAGGGTGCAATGTAGTGTCCCTAGCTGGCACCTGAATCATGTGACTGCCTGACCTTCTGATGTATATATGTTGCAGCCCACAGCTAGTTCCTGAGTACTCACTGACACAAGTCACAGAATAGACACAGAGAATGTATTATTGGAGAAGTGAAATGTATCCAGTGTCCTTGTCTGCTTACATGGACAATATGTTTGGATGACTTTCCATAGCAGCAGTAGTCAATCAGCCATCAGGATGTGGCCTGCTTAATTTGAGAAAGAGTGGAGTTCCCCTACCTTACGGTCATTCTGGTCGTGTGTGCTTGCTCGTGGTGCGCACTCATTGGAACTACACTACACTTGGAAAACATTTGATGGGTCCGAGCAACAATCTGGGATGAGGAAGAGTTTGCGCTGAGAACAAGATGCATGGTATACTCATTTAAATACGAAATCAAAAGGTTTACAAACAATAAATACAACAATATCTGGGTAATGGCTAGCGCATGCGCGACTTGTCCGTCGATTTCCAGGCCCCGTTTTTCGCCCCCGCTAAAAAATAGGGCCTGAGCAAGAGGCTAGATCCCCCCCCCCCCCCCCCCCCCCCCAGACTGAAACCATACCATTGTGAAATGCATATGCACACTAGAATCACTACACAGCAAATTCCGTACATCTAACAAATGACAATGTAGCAGTTTGTTGTGTTTGCAACTTTAAACCACTTGAACCTTAGTAGAGCTTCCCAGCAGGGATGGTTCCACAAGAACGGTCACGGGAGAAGTAAGGGGGAGGCGGTACTTGTACGAAATAAAGTGGTCTCCATTCACTGCAGTTTCGTACTGCTCCTGCTGCATGAATATAGCGACCTTGAAAGCTGTGTTAGGTGTGAAGGGCATTCCACCTGCGGTCTCCTCTGGTCCCCAGCCGCCATTAGTGAATGTATTACGGACCACGTAATTAAGGTAGAATCTTGGATTGAAATGAAGAGCAAAGTCAGGAGACGAGGCCGATGGTACAGGCGCAGCCAGAAGAGAAGGCGGAGCGTGGTATAAATTGATGGCACAAACTCCAGCCCCACATGCACCACTTGCGGGAGTCGCGCCATCAACGTAGATGACTTTTCCTATGTTTTCTTCCTTGCACCCCTTCGATGAAACGACCTAAAATTAAAATGGTAATCCAATTGTTCATGTGACAGTAGTTGTGTGGTGGTCTTGTTAATACATGCACCATTATAATGCAGTGTCACTGTGGTACAACCGTACTATAAGGAAATAAAGTATATATCAATTATATACATGTAAGCCCGCTGCCTGCATGCACAGATGTACATGTATACTGTCGACTTACAGCGCCATACTGGACATAGTCTAAGTCTGTATTTATTGAGATGACCGATGTGAGGGGTCGGCGGTGCTTGTAGAGATATTGGAAGGCACCTCCATTTACTGTAATTCGGTACCCACTTTCTTCAACTGCGATGACAACGTATACAGTACCACTAAAGGGATACCCAGATGGTCTCTCCTCTGCTCCCCAGCCGCAGTCAAGGAAACTATTGAGAACTAAAACAGGACCAGAGACGTAGGTCCTCGGGTTGAAGTGGAGTAGAATATCGCCGGAGCTGCTGAGCACATTGAGTAGTACCCAGGACCCTGCACTTGGGCCGGGAGAGGTGTAAGTGAATCGCAACACTGTACCAATTCCAAAATTTTGCACAGAGATGCTTTTCGTTCCTGTCCTGGGTTGCGCAATTCCTGGAATGTGTGCATAAGGATAAAAACCATTCATTCGTGAGACGTAAGTGTTTTGACGAAATGGTAGAAACGCATGCATGTATTTATACCGGTATACATGTTACTGAATTCTATTTGAGTGTACAACTACAAGTTCTGACGAACTATACACATAAATGAATAATTATATTCATATGTTAATCTTTCCGTTGGTATATTCCTGACACCATCGTTCAACATCGTATAGATGCATATACTTATATATGTATAAATGGGACAGTTTCCACGAAAATGGCCCTTCGTTTATAGGTATAAAATCATATAAAATTGCTTTGCATTTGAATCGTAATAACTTCCGAATGATTAAGGCTATCAACTTCCTATTTTCAACACTTCATACCACACCGTTTCTCTACGGTAGAATACATTTTGGGGTCTTACACTTGCTCCGTGCCAAAATTGCAACGTCAGATACCCCACCGGGTTCAAACTCAACATAACTTTCTGTAGGAGTTATGAAATCGCTTCAAATTTGGTTTGTAGGTGTAGAGGTCCTATACCTATCGATTTGTTCTGTTCGTTAATTTTTATGCCATCCGTTACTGAGATACAGTTGAACAAACTACGTGCACGTTTTCCCGCTTGATTCGCGCCAATGTTATAATCCCCGCCTCCCCATACATTGAGCGGAACGTAATTTGCCCAAATCATTGGCGCGAATCGAGCGCGAAAATGGGTACGTAGTTTGTTCAACTGTATCTCCGTAATGGATGGCATAAAAATCAACGAACAGAACAAATCGATAGGTATAGGACCTCTCCACCTACAAACCGAATTTGAAGCGATTTCATAACTCCTACAGAAAGTTATGTTGGGTTTGAACCCGGTGGGGTATCGGACGTTGCAATTCTGGCACGGAGCAAGTGCAAGACCCCAAAATGTATTTTACCGTAGAGAAATGGTGTGGTATGAAGTGTTGACAATAGAAAGTTGATAGCCTTAACCGTTCGGAAGTTATTACGATTCAAATACATAGCAATTTTATATTATTTTATACTTATAAACGAAGGGCCATTTTCGTGGAAACTGTCCCAAATGCCTATATATAATCCGTGTATAGGGCCACATATGGTCCGTGCATGGGGACCAGCGGACCAGGCATATACGCTATAATTATAACTGCGCATGCATGCGTAATCTCCGTATTGGTGTGGTAAAATGCTGCGGCTTAAAATCCTACGTCCATGCAGTACTCAAATTCTAATAGCGCAGTAGACTTCCAAGAAATCAGACATATATTACTGGTGTGAACTTTGATAGTACATACCACAATCTTGATAATTAAGTTCGTCCGTATTCTCCATCTCCGGTTCATCGGCTGCATGATATGCATGCAGGTGGTGGTCGAGTGTCACGATCACCGGCATATATAAAATGCAAATTTAAACCGAGCACATAGTAATAAATATTATCATGTATACCTTCTGATTTGTAAGTATCAGAGGATAGCAGCTCTCCGACATAATCGCCCTCGACCTCGCTACTACTAATCGGATCGGATACGATATCATTCGTTTCACCCATCAGTCCCGCAGTTCTGAGCTCAAGATTCCCGTCGATGTTATCATTGGTCACGTCTTTCAGGGATTGCACTTGTGATTTAGCCGCCGCATAGACCAAATGCCACACACAAAAAAAGACATAGACATGCATGACATGTTTAACAATGCATGGTACATCACTGTAATTAATATGATTATACCTACCTTTACTGACAAACGCTGTGGTGCAGGTCACCGCAATAACAGCGAGCACTGTCTGAGTTAAAAGAAGCATCGTTGACCCTCCACTGTGTCGTACGACGTGGCTGGTTCTGTAAACTTGCGATAATGCAGGAAACTCTGTAACCAGCTTTTTAAATACTTTATGTGCGGAAGTGCATTATTTGACTCTGGCGCCTCGATGGCGACAACAATAATTGGACCACATACAATGAAAAACCACTAATTGTCTTATGCTGGTAGTGATTATATAAACACGTTAGTTCAAGTTACAGTGAAAAACCACTAAGTGGCTTATGCTGGTGCACATAGACGAAATATTTCTCACGACACTTCCCACAAATTCTGCTCCAGTTAAATGGCTCATTCAGTTATAGGGGTTGCTGCGGTTAACTAAGGTATATATTTAACCGTCGTACCCGCGGTACGTCGCGGTTATATACCTACCCCAATATCAACCCACCCTCATATATGAGTGAAGGGAAGTGTAGGGAAGGAAGGGCCTCACGAAGAAGAAAACATCAGATATGTGGACTCTAAGATCTGTGCCACCATTCTGCAGGGTGCCTGTAACAGGATAAACAGAGCTGTAAGACCTAATACAGAACGGCCAGATTGACCTTCAATCCCTTATATGGCATGAAACAAGACACACCCAAATTGAGAGGGCATCATCCAAACCATCACAGCCCACAGGGTCAACATCCCATGGAGGCTACATGGTAACCATGGGGAGCTCTAGAGGGGGGAGAAGGAGAGTGATTAGGGGATGACCACAGCAATATGCTTATACCATCAAGGATAGCTTTGCTAAAATGGTCATATAAGACCACTGGTCTGCACGAAGTGACCATTTGGGTACTGGGAATCTTGTGGAAGACTATCTTAGTGCACGCCACCTCCCTGGTCTGAGCAACTCTGTGCTCTTGTCTGGAATGAAGTCTTGGTCACTGGGGCTTCGTCTCACGTATATATAGATCACCCTTTTTTATACCCGTACGTATACATCAGCGGCGGAGGACGGGGGGGCAAGGGGGCTTTTGCCCCCTCCCCCCCCCCACCCCCCCCCCCCCCCCCCCACTTTTGCCATGGGGGGGCGGAAGTATCATTCAGCACCCCCCCCCCCCCCCCCCCTATAATATATATAATATCAGTGAGCACAATGCATGACCTCCGCGAGTTATATTCCAATTAATGGTATATTGATAGGTAGTTGACAAAATCGCGTATTTGGGTCCGTAAATAGTTGATCTAAAAGTACGTCAAAAATTGGATTGGAATTTGTGAAAGTTTGAAAAGTATACATAGAAGCGTAGAAACTTGCTCCGTTACGTGAGCGGTTTACCCGACTTCATTACTCGATCGAGGAAGGCAATTGGTTTTAGAATGCATTGCAATAGCCTAAATTCAAACTAATTCACGATCCATCGATATCAGGCGCTTTCAATTTGTAGTAAAATCTTGCAAATGAGTCTTGAATTAGTCTTTTGATGCACAATCACAGGATAGTGATTTTTAGTTATTTAAGGTCCAAGTTAATGACACAATAAAGTTTCAGGAGATTTGGATGGTGCCCAAAGGGTGCTTTAATGGCCTAGGCGTTTCGTATTGGCCTGCTTGAAAGCACCTATCATTTTATTTGAAATCACTATATTTACGCTTCAGTCTATAAGATTAACTTAGATTTCATATGTACAGAGCATAACCAAGTAGACCTTTGTTGTGACAATTCTATTTATTACACACCCTATTCTTTGAAGCGCATAGTTGTGAACAACAATAACTTGAAGTCCTAAGAGAGTAGTTTATTTTTATTGTTTTAGAATTGCAATAAGATGGTGCCCACACATAGATATTATCAAGCCCTTAATTCATATTCAATTTTATGCATTTATGCGTTATTGACGTCGACGATCGATTACAATGGACTGGAGACCAGGAGAAGTCGTGCTTATCATGGTCCCCAGTCCATTGTATCGATCGTCAATAACGAGGTACCTCGAGGTCTGGCTTGCGAGACTAACCCTATTTAAACTCACAGTCACTGACAGTACAGCGATTTCGAAGAACACGCGCTCGCAATAAGAACCTGATGGTAGTGCAAGGGGGGGGGGGGGGGGGGGGGGGGGGGGGGGGGGCAATAGCCAGCCCCCGCCCCTGCTCCGCCGCGCCTGATCTTCGACCCATTATCAAGCTAGTGATCACGCATAAAGTACTCTGTGGCAGTTCTTTGCTATTTACAAGCAGCTACTTGATGAACCAAGTGCTATATATATACAAGTGGGTTTTATATGGTATTGTGAATACCTTTAAAAAAAGCCTGTCAAGTTTTACCATATATAGACATCATCAATCCAACCCCATACCATCCAGTTCTAGCAAAGTTAACAGCACCATGCATGCAGTCTCCTAACTTCAGATACTAAGACACCTTTGTGCAAAAGAAAGAAAGATACAATTAATGATTTTAATTTTAACTGTATATATATTTGTATTGCTAAAAAAAAAGTCTACAATACAGAAAAAAGGTAGACAACGAACTGAAAGAAGACAAAACAGACTTTAGAAAACCTGACCCACTTATATATGTGGTGGAAAGAATGTAAAATAACTTTATGGCTCAAAATTATTTTGCCTTCAGGAAGTATATTTCCTGTTGCCAAAAACCAGTGATGCCACGGTCGGCTATTATCGATCCGGTCACGTTCACGGACGAACACTGACCGTATCTTAGCAATGCGGTCACGTTTTCAGTTGGCGGTTTGGCAGGTGGTCGCTTGGATTCAAGTTGGTCCCGGTCGCAATTTAAACAATAAACCACAGCAATTATACATTATCTGGTTTGCCGAAGGCCATGCAGTTAGGCCTGACAGGTCGGCCTGCCAGGCCGGACTGTCCGTTTGCGGAACCTGATCATGACCTGACAGGCCGGGATCCACCCACAAGGGGGTACACCGTGCATACGCCAATTATATTGTGTCGTCCAACTCTATTTGTGCTTAGACTGATTTCAGGATGCTCTGTCTCAGTTAAGAAGGAAGCTAATTAAATTACTGACTGTATCGTATTGGCAGTATTGGAAGTGCTGGTATTCAAAGTAATTTTCAAAAACAAATCTCTATACATATAAAGCATGCCTGATCACATAATATTATAGAGATGCAGGCCCAGGCTGTCATATGTTCCGCATTACCTATATCCTGGTGCATATTGCAATTGTTGCAACTACTAACCATTTTTATGGAGGTGAAGGAGGGTAGGGAGTGCATGGGATGGGGGAATGTACTGGCCAGCGATTCTCAACCTTTTAGCATGATGTACTTCATTGATGTGGGTTACAGATTTCTTTTCCAAGTGGTCAAACATCTACATGCACCATTAGAGAAGGCATGCGAATAATGAAGTTCTCGCGGAATGGAGAAATTTACTTTGTAGTAACCACAAATGTACATATAAGGTTGCAAGTGCAGATCTCGCATGGAGGTCTGATCAGCACATGACTTTAAAGACCCATGGTGGCACAGATGATTACATGTATGGCACTGATCTTGACAAAGAGTTAAAGGGGAAACCATTGTAAAATACTGTTCAAGCGGGGCCTTTTTAGCTTTGAGATTTCTTTTAGGAGAGACATATAGACCATCATATAGACCATCTCTTGCGATCAATTACAAGTTTCAACTACAAAAATATCCTTTCAGTTGGACGCCGAAGGCTAGCAGAGCGATGTGAGGGAAGTTAGTCACTATTGCATATTTTTAAAACGCCAGTTGGTTAAAGAATCGTTGGTAAATTAATTTTTGTTCACATAAACGTTAAATAGGTCTGGGAACGAAGTGCATTCCAATGCTACGCCACACCCACTGCAGTGGGTGGTAGCAACGGCCATGGCCGCTGCACTATTGATCTTAGTAATCGAACGGCTTTGAATGTTGCTTCAGAATCATTTGTGCTGCGCACGAATCCACTCAAGTACTCCACTGACTTTTATCAGCTGTGCTTCCTCCAACCCCGATCTTTGGATATATAATCCATACGAATTCGTAACTACCGTAGGGTACCGCAAGATATCCCCCCCCCCCCCCCTCCCCCTCCGCCCCCACCCCCCAAAATGCCCCTTATTTTTAAAACGAGGGCATCGACGTAATTATGAACACAGCAGCGTGCTATTCTTTAAAATCCTGCTGGAGTGCCAGTTCTTTCCTGAAATGTTTAAATAGGTACGCAGAAGCTGTAATGAATTATGATTACGTCGATACTTTAGTTTTAAAAAAAACGGGCCATTATTTCTGTGTGGGTGGAGGGGGAGGAGTAATGGAATTCCCACAAAGTAACGCACTAACCGCGTTGTTTGGTCGCATTTCAAGGTGTACAGAGTCATAAAAGAAGTTAAAAAGGCCCGTATTTTTACAATGAAGATTCCCCCATTATCTGTGCCATGCACCAATCATAATCTGGATCTTTAAAGTCATGTGATGATCACAACTCCATGCAAGAGCTGCACTTGCAACCTTATAAGTAAATTTTTGGTTACGACAAAGTGAATTTCTCATTCCCGTGCACATGCAACTAATCAGGCATGAGCATGCATGCATGCTAAAGAACTCCATTATTCGCATGACTTCTCTAATGCATCGTGTACATCTTGGAACAGGAATCTATAACACTCATCAATGAAGCACATCATGCTAAAAGGGCTGTGAATTGCTGGCCAGTACACCCCCCACCCGCACCCCTACCCACATCCCTCTTCCCCTCCATAAAAATGGTTGGTAGTTTTAACAATATGGACCAGGATATGGAGCACTCACTTGACACAGAAATATGCTTGGGCCTTCATATAGATATATAATACAGTGTAGAATATTTGCACTTCCAATATACTGCATGCATGCCAATACCACATAGAGTCAGCCGGTGCATGAATTAAATAGCTTCTTTCTGATACAGAGCACCCTGAAATCAATCAAAGCTATCAAGCACACATAGAGGCATGCATTGGTGACTCCCCCCTTGTGGGTGGATTCAGGCTGAGGGTCCGACCGGCATGCCAGGCCAAGCGGACAGCCCAGCCTGGCAGGCCGACCTGTCAGGCCAAGCGGACAGATCGACCTGTCCGGCCACTGAGGCCATGCAGGCTGACCTTCGGCAACCCTGACTGTATACATCGATGCTGTTTTTTTTTTTTACATGCGCACAGGCATGATCGCAAAAAAACCTAAACTGGTCAAGTTTAGCGTATACACTGTAGGTTTTGGAATTTTTCTACGCAAAAAAGCATTTCCGCTTCTGGGGCTCCGCCCCAGGCCCCGATGGGGTAAGTAACAGCGCTCCCCCCATACCCCCTGCACTTTATATTCCCTTCTGCACTGGTGAAAACAATTCAATTGCGGCGGATGGGATTTGTACGTATTTCAGGCATTTGTACCTGAAAGGAACATTTTAATTCTTTCGAGCGCAAGCTGCGGGTTGGACCTCTTTAGAAAACTAGTCATTTTCGTTTTTATCTCAGTACGCTACTTGTCTTATACTTAGTACTGCTTTGGTAGGGGGCGAACAAATTAGAAAACACTTATAATTCCCCTCCGCCACCGTTGAATCGTTACACCGTAATTAATCTCGTTCCCAGCCCTGTGAATACTATCGTTACTGGTGTACATGTAAGAGTAAAATTCTCACAGGTTCCCAGTCATCGGTCATCCAATAAATTTTCTTCATTGACCATCCAAATTTTTGGCGGTCCACAGTTATTACCTCAATTATGCTGACGGTTAAGTGCTTTCGCGAAGTAATTATATACATGTATTATTCACTTTTCTTGACGGTCTCGGACGCGGTCAAGCCAACCGTATCGCCTAGTTTGACGGTTTTGACGGTTGACGGGCGAACCGCGGCATCACTGCCAAAAATATATCAAGAAAAGATCCATGGCCTTCTCGCCTAATTAAGTACATATTTCTTCGTCAGAACACCAAGCTTCTACTGAGGTCCATTGCATGTTTATGCGGAGATTTGATTATTGCTCTCTGTATTCAAAATTTTTAGTGATCACCCATTCAATATTGCATTCAGTATAGCGGCTCACACATTGGGACAATTTTGCATATCCCATGCATGCACATTGGGAAAATATGCCCCATTCATAGTGATGTTATAGGCTAGGTGTTCGTGTTCCTAACGATCCTACAAAGTACAAACCACCGCTGATGAATTCACGTTGTGATGGCCGGAATCTCATTAGAAGCCGGGGAGTTTATGTGACTACCCCTTCCAGCAGTTTTTAACTGGATACTGCATGAAAATTTCACTTTGGCTCGAAAGAAAACAACTTACCTGCGTATGCACCTTTAATACATACAGACTGGCTCTAGATGAGCAGTGGGGTGTTAGGTGATTTTAAAGTTTCATGCATGTGTAGTCATAACACTGGTTTACCGCATTACACCCCCAATGTATGATAGTTCCAAGCCATATTTGTAATTGCTTTCTGACGGTTGAGGGCGTGGTTTGCGAAATAATATGGCAGCATATGATGGCAGCTGACAGCCTGTGACAGACTTCGTGATACTGAGCTTTAAGTGACAAAGTTATATCTTAAAGGTAAAGGATGCACACAACTTACCAGTTAAATACGTCAAACATAGGCTGCCCATGGCTCGTGCGTTGGTGTGGATTTCTAGCTACATGCAATTAACATAGTAATTTCGCTGTGCATTTATAAAGGCTTGCGTGCAGTGTTCGTGTATCACTGCTAGCGCTTCGCTAGCAGTAGAGTGTGTTGTAGTATACATGCATAGGCCTATACTAAGTTTCAAATTTAATATGAACTTGTTTATTAGCCTGCATGCCACCTTGTGTTGAGAGTGAAGGTTAAATAGCATGGCTGCCCTTGTGCAGTAACAGTGTATCAATATCCACCTAGATTCTTCACACCCTAGTAAAATGACAGTATATACATTATTACTCACAAGTATTTTGTTATGTGTACATATAGCTCAAAGAAGCAGACAACCCATGTTAAAGTGCAGAATACTATTTTTGGATTACTAATATACTATTTGTTCCTGTAGGAACACAACACATATGTGCACACACCTTACCCACACATGCATTTATGTTGGTTACAAATTCCTGTTCTTGGAGTAAGTAAATGTAGGGATGCAATAGTGATGAATTAGTGAAGTCATCTGAATAATGTTAGAAAAAACTTAAATACTCATTGTAGTTGTAGTAAACAATCATGTCATGTATTTATAAGGTTACAAGTGTAGCAACTATTTGCATGCATCATATAGTTTCACACTTTTTATTTACACTGCCATGGTAAAATCCATAATGGTTATGTGCACATGCATGAATGCATGTATATTAACTTGCCTGGAGTTAAAAAAATAATTCTACTGAGACAATTTGATACTGATTAATATCACATAATAATATAAGAGCACTACACCAAACACACATTACCACCCACACACATCTACACAGTAGGTTTGAAGGCTGATGAACATTTAAAAATATAACAGTGGCACAGTGCCCCTCATGCACACATGAATTGTTTGGTGTAGTGCTATGATATTGCTATGTGATATTAATAATTATCGAATTGTTTCAGTAGAATTATTTGTTTTAACTCTTTGGATGCCATGCAAGTTCATATACATGCATTCATGCCGCATATACACATAACCGTTATGGGTTTTACCATGACAGTGTAAATAAAAAGTGTGGAATTTCATGACGCATGCATGCATGCGTGCAAATAGTTGTGCAACTATATACATCATTGGCTACTACAACTGTACGTTTTTTCTCAAGAACACATTATTCAGATGACTTCACTAATTCATCACGCCATTTATTTACTCCAAGAACCGGAATGTGTAACCCACATAAATGCCAGATCATTCCGTCTCCATCAGTCTTTTGCCAGTTCATAGATGTGCTTCGTTTACCCCCAGTGCCCCAACTAGGTTTATGGATTCAGCATCTACATTGTGTACATGGCCCGTTACACTGATGCATGTTAGTATATATATTGTACTGACTTGCATGTATCACAATTTTACTGGTGTAAATGTAAAAGATGATATCCAAAAAAATGTAATGAAAACATACATGCACCGCTTGGCGTTCAAGGAGTTAACGAATTCTTTATTCTTTTAAGTAACTCAGTTGTATAACGACGATACAGTGATCACTGCTGCTTGCATCTTATCCGCAAATGCTACATATTAACTCCCACATCAATTTATCAGTAAATGAACTTGATGATGTTATAAATATTAGTTGATGCATTTCAAGCAAGATCTTCAAATGATAAGTAGGAGAGGTTGGTTTTAAAGGTGTGTTGTCATAACACTGGTTTGCCGCATTGCATCCCAAAGTTCCCGGCTTTGTCATTACTTTCTGACGGTTGAGGGCGTGGTTTGCCATATAATATGGCAGCATATGATGGCAGCTGTGACAGACTTCGTGATACTAGACTTTTAGTTTAAGTGACAAAGTTATATCTTAAAGTATAAAAGGTATGCACGCGCACAACTTACCATGCAGTTAATTATAAACCTCCAGCATAGGCTGTCCATGGCCCGTGCGTTGGTGTGGATTTGTAGACTAGGGCAGTGCGTATATACGCGTAACTTGCATGCATGCAATTACCGTATTCATGCGTGTTATCTCGCTGTACTTATGAAGGTTTGCGTGCAGTGTTCGTGTATGTGCACCGCTAGCGCTTCGCGCTAGCAGTAGTGTGTTGTATGCACTGGTTGTATGCATGCGTAGGCCTATACTAATAGTCTAAGTTTCAAATTTGATGCAAGCTTGTTTATTAGCCTGCATGAGTGCCACTTAATTGTGTCAGTTGAGAGTGAAGGTTATTAAGTATCATGGCTGCACTTGTGTAGTAACAGTGTATCAAAATCCACCTGGATTCTATTTAGATCACACCCTAGTAAAATGACATGGGAGCATATACATTATTACTCACAAGTATTTTTTTATGTGTACATATAGCCCAATTTAAAAGAAATACTCTAAAATATGTATTTCACAGGTAGCAGCTTGGTGTATGGTAAAAGTGCATGCCCAGTAAAATGTTCTTGCGCAAGACTTGCCCAAGATCTTGGGCAAGAGCTTGGGCGACAAGAATTGCCCAAGACTTGCCCAAGACTTGCCCAAGACTTGCACAAGACTTGCCCAAGACTTGCCCAAGACTTGCCCAAGAGATCTTGTCCAAGATGCCAAGATTATGGCAGCCAAAATCCTGTGCAAGACTTGCCCAAGATCTTGTGCAAGACTTGCCCTGATGCCCAAGATCTTGTCCAAGAGTATTAACCCATGTCACATGACTCAACATGAATGCCTTTTTCAAATTATCCTAATATGGTAGCTCCCATTGCACATTACAGTGTTGTGTGTTCACACATCATGCACTACTTGCCATTCAGCAAGTTTTCTTTTAACAGTTACTCTCTCAGCTTGTCCCTACACTTTTGATTGAGGGATTTCCTGATCTTGTAATCATGTGTTGTCACTGATCCATTCCCAAACTTTTTGTCAATACATTCTGTGGATAAGATAGCTATTTCACAATGTTGACTTCAAATATTGTACCTTCAAGTAACTTCACTCTTGTAGGTGACAAAGGAGGTTTTGTAGTTTTGCTTGTTGTCGGTTTTTGTTACAGCATTATGATTGCTCATCTTCGCTGAAGATGCAGTCGAGCAATGCAAGACTATACTTAACCGCATCTGGTGCGTTTAGCTTTAGGAGATTGACCCCATCCTTATATGAAAGAAATGTATTATAATGTAATGTTGCATGTATATACACGTGAAGCAATCTGGTTTACAGATGGGAACTTGTCGTCAGCAGGCAAGAATTATGTTGAAAAATATCATGAACTATATAGTATCACATACCTCCTTGATCAAGTGCAGCACCAGCATTTGCAAGTATTCAACCAGCATTTGCAGAACCTGAGTTGACAAGAGTTCATTGTTGTCCATCATCAGAGCTTGCAGCACCACCTGGTGCTGCACCTAAAACATGGCTCACTCTGTCAGCGTGAGATTGATGAAGTTGAGCATTTTTTTTACGTTTCTGTTTAAATCAGAAAACCCATTTTCTATTATCCTTTCCAATGAATGACTACGTGGTTGACCAAATACAGTACAAAATTATACAAGTAGCAAATTGATTCCTATAATTCATGAAACCTTGCTTTTTTCCTTCAACAAAAAATGCAATGGTTTATTATGCCTGAAGCACTATACATAATGTTCTTATAGGCATTATGACTTCAATGTCATCTCCCTCCACACTGTGTTATATGTTTTAATACGTATAGAAAAAAGAAATAGATAAGTCTCAGACTGAAAGAATTTTATATAAGGTGTTTACTTACATTATCTTGAAAATCACTTACTTCAAATTAAGGAAAAGGGAAGAAGGGAAAATAATCTACATGTATAACAAACAGGTCAAAAAGGTACTGCAGTTCAAAGTCGGCAAGTTATGGTCGGATAATCCTGTTGATGACTGATCATCAACCAATGGTCAAAATCTTTGCACCTAAGACAGGAATATCATCAGTCGTGGCAGGGTGACTGCAAAGGTGGGCCTTATGCTCAGCAGGATATCAGTACGACATCGTCTATAAGTACGAATGAATTCACTAGCTTGTTTGCACGTGTAGTGGCCAGGAATCGACAAAGATGTTGAACTGAGGGTGCGAAGCGGTATTCCTGTAACTTCTTTGAGACATATGTTTGTAAAACAATGTTGCATTATTTATGTAGTTCTGAATAAATACTGTAGCATTTTGGGAAAAATGACCCCGCGTGTGTGTTAGCCAACAAGCATCTGCAGTGGTGATAGCATTCCTCCAAGAACCTAGTATCTCCATAGGTTCCATTGTTTTCATTTCTTCTTTTGCCTTACAACAAATACTACTCAATTGGCTATTTACTACTGGCCTCATAAATATATTTTACTGTTTTACCAAAAAGTCTTACTTGACACTGACAACACTGAGCCCTAATCCTGCACCATGCACCATCTGGTATTTACAGTACATTAAGCCAGCAGAAATAAAGGCCACTTGTAATGCTACGCCAAAAATACTACAAGACAGATCATGGCTTGGGGAACTTTTGAATGTAAGTGTACGTTTATCACACTTTAGTACATCGGTATACATTGTCAATTTCAATGGCACCCTAGTATGCTGATATTTGCCCTGACAGTTAAACACAGCTTAACACCATGAATGTTCGTTAATGTGTTCTATCAACTCATCAAATGAACTCACTTGTCCAAGAACTGATATCGCATCGCTTGAAACGTCCTCCATTTTTTCACCAATTGCTAATAAAACTATTGCTAATAAAACCATACCCTCACAATCAACCTATTTTCTTTCGTGCCATCTCATCATGCAAAAGAGACCTCCTAGCCGGCCTAGTCCCTCATTCAATATGCACCCAATCATATATTCTTTCTGCTGTTTCAGTAATATATATTCAGATGATTTTGTGTCATCAATCTTTGTTGAATTAATAAGCAGATGACAAAAGGTATTCAAAGATAGCAGAAGAGAGGGATTGGAAACCAACCAAACCAAAATGAATCATTATGTGCACTCCTTGAGGTTCTAGTGCCCAAGCTGTTGGCAACTGCAAGAGATCTAACTGACCACATAATGCAAATTCATAGTTTTATATAATTCAACTTAACTAGACTTGTGTTGACTGACTTGTGGTGTACATTACTACATAAGGCTAAGTATTAAGTAAAAGCAGGGAATGCTTACAATGCCATGGTCAGTCAGCCAGATGCCATCTCAGTGGAAAGCGTACTTGATGTTCCACCTCGCCAGCACTCACTGTCCTCTTGCATTGAAGAAGCTGACTTCAATTCGCTCTTTTCAGATGTCAGCACTGTGACAAAGGCTAGATTGCATGCTATTTCAGTACCACAAGCTCATGCGTGGCTTAAAGTGCAGCCTTCACCAAAGTTAGGTCTTGCGTTGATGCCTGATGAAGCACATGTCATTCTAAAATGGTGGCTTGGCCTTCCTTTGACACCTGATGGCACTCCATGCCCGCTTTGTCATCACAACATGGATGCTTGGGGACATCACATGCTTACTTGCTGTTCTGGAGGTGATATGATAACAAGACACAACCTGCTCAGAGACTGCATTGCTGACTTCTGCAACAAGGCATGCCTTTCCCCACAAATTGAGAAAGGAAGTGGCATTCTTCCTAAGGATCAATCTAGACCAGCAGACATCCTAGTGCCAAACTGGTCCCTCTCCCACCCAGCTGCATTTGACATAAAGGTGATCAATCCGCTAAATTTGCAATTTTTACAAGAAGCGGCTCAAACCTGTGGTCATGCAGCTGAGATGGGAGAGGAATCCATGCACTCTGCAAATGATGAGGCATGTGCCCTTAGAGGATGGTCATGCATCCCTTTGGTTGTGGAAGTGTTTGGGGGTTGGGGCAATGAAGCTATTGATGTGCTGACTAAACTGTCTAAAAAGATGGCCACCCATCTATGTCAACCTCTTATTGAGGTTACATCAACCATCTACAGTCGCCTCATCCTTATGAGGCAGAATGCCAGGGCAATTTTGGCCAGATGTGCCTCACCAACTACATCTTGTGACTTTTAGTCATAGTGTTTTAATAAACAGTTGTGAGTAGGTCACAGTTAGTATAGTAAAATGTTACTTCATGTAATGTAATTTCCTAAGTAAAAGTATTAGCGATATTTGTCATGTTTGACCAGAAAACCTATCATGTGCACTGATTAGCACAAACCAGTAAAATAAGGCACATTGGGTCCTATATGTCGAGTCTTCACAAGTGAAAAAGAAGAAAGCTAAGATGGCTGATGAAATGGATTACAGACAGTAATGAATGAACATGATTCATTCTGCAAGCCTATCAAGAGGTCAAAATGAGCTTTTTGGCTATTTTTCCACATTGATCGAAATTGTGTCATCAAAATCACACTGCAGGCATTGTGAGAACACTGACTGAATGTGTGCACTGGAATACATATACCACCTATAAACGTAGGTGAACGGCTAAGGTACATGTAAGTGTTTTTAGGTGCACCTAGAAGTAAAATTACTTAGAGTAAATATTTTCCAAACACGAGGATTTCTTACCTTAAAGCAGACCTGGATAAATTGACGGCAATGATCGAGTACCCAGTATACCCCACAACTTAAAACAACTACGACAGTTCCTCAGCCTTACTAATGATTACTGCCGCTTCGTAAATTTGTACCCAAATATCCACCATAACCTGTGCCACAATATGCATTTGTGTGTTACTTTTATTGGGGTTCAATAAATGAAATTAATAGTCCATGTGACAACCAATCCCTTATATACGTATTACAGAGCAGTTACAAAGCTGCAGTGTATTGGTCAGAAATTGGATGGATTTTTGTCATTTTTATATCATTTGAATAGAGAATGAATAAATGTTACTGTTTATGAGTCAACTTTGCTGCCATTCATACATGGTGAATGTAAGCATGCTTATTTTCTATATGCATTAGATGTTACTATAATGAATTGCCAAGACAAGGAAATGCTAACCCCAAGTACCATATCTCATGTATCTGGTGACTGTCAATATATAGCCTCTTCTTCTCAGTCTAATTTCTTTTCTTTTTAGATGAATACTTTGAATGGTTTCCAGATCATTATCATGAGTGAAGCAAGTCAGGTAAATTCATTATTAGGATTTATATAAACGCATGCTTTAAATGTACATGTATAAACAGATGAACTTGATTGTGGTGATATAAATCAGCCTGTGAGCAATGGTTCATCTGTTGTGGAGGCAATTGATGGTGATGATATTGATAGTAATAATTCTACTCATGATGATGATGATCATCATGGAGTTGATGGTATTGGTAATGGTGATATTGATGACACTGAGGATAGGAGTCTAGTTAGAGAACACTGAGTTGCAGTGCAAAATAAAAGATCTACATTAAATTTGGTTTGTACCTTCCTTGTTGAAATTTATATCAAGTACAAATTGTCCGCACAATCCGCCATGCTATGTATCTGCAACGTGATTTACATTGATAGGAAAATCTATATACCATGTTTTTCCAACTACACTTTATGGTGTTTTCAAGAATGCTACAATATGTGACATTAAAAAGGAGAAATATGTTGTGTGTCCTAATGATAGCTGCAACAATCTTTATCGTTCGGAAGAGGTACAAATGCTCAAAGTTTGCAATGTAATAACATTTGCCTCTAAATGTGGAAAAGAACTTGGATACATTTAAAAAAAAAAAAACTTTTTCTCAACAGAAATGGCATCCATATTAGCTGTTGCACGGCTGTCATTCCACATTGGATGAGGTGTTCTCTGTGGTGAGATGCATATGAGAGTGTTTGCTGGTTATGGTGGGTTGGGAGTGTGTTTCTGTCATGTACATGGACATGGTTTGTCTGTACCTGTTAAGGTATGGATGCTTTGTAATTAGAATATCAAGCTAGCTGTTGCATGGCTGTATACTACTTTATTGCACCTTTCGTGTGGCTAAAAACTATGTTTCATAAGAAAGAATTCCGTGACCTGGTTTTAAGTCCATATGAATCAACTTTGGGTATTAGGATGTATATGATGCAGACATATGCTTGTGGAAAACCTATTTATTCGAATCCTAAAATGCATATTCTTATAAGATTCCTGTTTTTTTCCAATTCTTACAAGATTCATTTTTTCCCTATATAGTATAGTTTCCTTTTAGGAATCTTATAGGGCTTTAGGATCTTAAAACGCTTACTCTTTCTTACACGTTTTCTTATGAGTTTTTACAATATTCTTACTAATCCTTAATAAGATCTTAAGAGTATTTATGGTAGGGGTGGAGGCAAAGCTTCAAAATAACTACCAATGAATTTGCCCTCCGGTTCGTTATAGGCGAAACACTATCTCTAAAGTCGATGCGTTAGCCAGGGGTCAGGGGGTCCGCCCCCTCCAGGTATCGTACTATAAAAACTTTGCATCAGGCCCGAAGCTGCATGATAGCATCCCAGCTTTTCGTATCGAGCAATGGCGGCCTTCTCCCCTCTCCGTACTCGTATGTACGTGGCCAATCGCGAGGGGACGCGCCCCCCCTTCTCCCGCTTTCAAAAGTCGCGCAGTTCTATTAATCGATCCCCCCAACGCCATGATACTTTCTGGCTACGGGCTTGCTACTACTAGTACTGGGGGATCATTCGATAGGGTGTAAATTCCGACAATGATTTGTAAATGCATGCTACCACCGAACACAAACATTACGTCATCTGCAGCAGCTATTTTTAGGTTCATGAATATATCAGCAACTCCACCCAAAATTCCCTTGGATATGGATTCACACGTTGGGCCAGGGACTAGTATTGTAGTTGACAATGGCTCTGGAACGATCAAGGCAGGCTTGGCCGGTGAAGATACCCCAAGCGTAGTATTTCCTTCCATCGTCAGCAGCAAGGAAGAGACAGAGGGTAGTAAAGACGTCTACATTGGAGATGTGGTCAGCAGCAAGAGCGAACTCCTTATTACTGCCAAACACCCCATTGAATTCGGTCATGTAACAAACTGGGACGATATGGAAAAGGTGAGCAATGTATATTGGCCGCTGTCCCCATAAATAGATATTCGGTGGCGTAGCGAGGGTATTGGGCCCCCGGGGGCATAATGCACTAAGGGCGCCCCCCCCCCCCCCCCCCCCCGATGTTAAGACCATGCACCTCTTGCCCTTGGCCAAATCCGAATACCGGGGGAGCGGGGGTCCCCCCTGTCTTCGCTACGCCACTTTAGATATTCGACAAGCGATTTCCCTTGAATTTTTTGTATTCCTCCAGTACTTGTGCTATAAAGTATTGAAAGCATGCATAGCTGACTTTAGTATTGGAGGAATATACCCTTTAACGTCGACGTCACTACAGCGAAACTCATCGTTTGTCTTATATTACGTCACGGTGTGAAATTGACTTTAATGTGCATGATTTGGTGAAACCTATGTTCTTTTTAAAAAGCGTAACCGTGTTGGAGTCACGCCACCATTATCCCCATGTGCTGTATACATGTACAAATGCATGCCTGACCCTCATAGCCTTTTATTCATACTGAAATGTACGCAATTATTACTGCGCACACTAAAATATGAATTTTGTTAATTTCTCAGGTGCAAACTATTGGATTTTTTTTTTCAACTTCAGATCTGGCATCACACTTTCTACAATGAGCTTAGAGTGGCCCCAGAGGAACATCACATTCTCCTAACCGAACCTCCCTTGAACCCAAAGGCAAACCGAGAGAAGATGACTCAGATTATGTTTGAGCACTTCAACATACCTGGCATGTATGCAGCCAGTCCTGCAGTGCTGTCATTACACTCCACTGGCCGTATCACTGGTATGGTCATTGACTGTGGTCATACTGTTTCACATACAGTGCCCATTTTTGAGGGTTATGTTCTTCCACACGCTGTACGTCGCCTGGACATTGCAGGTAGAGACCTTACTCATCATCTGGAAAGACTGTTGTCATGCAAGTACAGTTTCATATCACAGTACGGATGTCGACTTCATGAAATTTTTAGCAAGGTGAAGGAAACTATGTGCTATGTTGCTCAAGATATTAGACAGGAAATGCATGAAGCTACTCAGAGTTGCAAATTTGAGAAGAGCTATGAGCTTCCTGACGGTCAAATCATCTCCATTGGCAATGAACAGTTTATGGCTACAGAGGCCCTGTTCAATCCTTCATATATTGGCATGTCATGTCAAGGTATTCAAGATAATGCATACTACTCCGTCATAAAGTGTGATATTGATATAAAAAGAAACTTGTTTGAAAATGTTGTTTTGTCTGGTGGCAGCACCCTGTTTCCTGGATTTGCAGAAAGGATGCAGAAGGAGATCACAGCCCTGGCACAAGCTACCTTAGAAATGAACATCATAGCCCCTCCTGACTGCAAGTACAGTGCTTGGATTGGTGGTTCCATTTTGGCCTCTCTGTCAACCTTCCAGCCAATGTGGATCTCCAAGCAGGAATATGATGAATTTGGTCCATCCATTGTTCATAGGAAGTGTTTTTGAAAGATGAGTTTTTTTTGCATATACATGTATCAATCTAGGTACATGTACATGACAGTCCTACATTTTGCCGAGTGCAGCCAATGCCTGCTATATGTATAATGCTTGTGGTCAGATCAATAGGACATGCACCAGTTACTTGTTCAATTCTAGACAACTAACTACATTATATTTTTATATACAACATTATAACACTACAATTCATGATTTTGTGAGCAATATATTGTTGCTCCTGAAAATTGTACGTATTAATTCTTAATAAGATCTTGGTCCCAATTTCTTGCATCTTATATATGATCACTGTAGAAAAAGTAATAGGATCTTGTAAGAATTCTATAACTTCCTTTAAGATAACTTTAAGAATCTGTAAGAAACCTATAAGAATCTAATAAGATCCTATGGGTTTCTTAATAAGATCTTGGTCCCAATTTCTTGCGTCTTATAAGATTACTATTACGAAAAAGTTATAGGATCTTGTAAGAATTCTCTAAGTTCCTTTTTACAATAACTTTAAGAATCTGTAAAGAAACTTATCAGATCCTAAGGGTTTCTTAATAAGTTCTTGGTCCCAATTTCGTGCATATTCTTAACTCATAAATAATTTTTTGCTAGGGTCTCAGCAGCAGCTGCCCGGCCCCTCCCATAGGCCTACTGCATATTCACCACTGCAATCGCCAGCCAACCGAAATGCCCCCCTCTCCTCTGATTGGCTCTGAAGAGCAAGATTGGTCCATACCTATCCAATCATCGGCGATTAACCTTGTAGATAAAACTTGAACACACACTTGAGGCTACTATATAGGTTAGATTGTCGTAGTGTTTTGAGAACTGGAAAGGGGACACTTGCAGGCTCTGAACCCTGCACCCGTAGACCATGGAAGACATTCAAAGAATGCTGAATCTATATTTGAAAAACATACACACATACAAGTATAACTATGAAATTAACAATTTTCTCTGTACAGTAAGAGTTTTTTTTTTTTTAACATATGTAATACATGACCTTGTTGTTGACACTGTCATAAAAAATCTTCCACATACATCATTTTACTGACATGGCTAGCACGATGGTGTTATTAGAATGCTGCCTAAATGACGAAAAATACTTGTCACATGTTGCTATTAAATGCTGGCTGGTGAACAGAGTACATCACAGAGTCAGCGTCCAAGTGCAACTTCACCCAAAACGTCAAACGGTCGGTAGGCCTACTAGTCCCATTTATAAGCGCTACTACCCGACAAACTAGCTCCCTGATTTCCTTTTTGACAAATATGGCTGTTATAGTGGGCGCCTATATGCTGGATTCAAGCGAATCAAAGCCACTGGGCCTTTTAAAACCATCACAGGAAAGTGTTCTATTTAATTAAGGGTATCAAATAGGATGCAGTGAAGCATGCTATCCATCATATTCAGCAGCCCTCCTTGGGGCTATATATCAATGTCCAAATGTTAACTCTTTTATCAAGGTGACATGGAGGGCTTTCCAGCTGACATAATCGTGTTTCATGAACCTAACTTTGAGATCCTGGGTGCTCCTATTGGGGATGCAATATTTTGTGCCAAATTCCTCGCTCAAAAGCGAGCCAAGGCAGTCAAATTGCTGCCCCAGATAAAGAGGTGGGTTCATTAGATCCTCAAATTGCACTCATCTTGCATCATTGTGCCACCTTTTGTAAGCTGGTCCATTTAGCTCGTTCCACTCCACCTGCCCATGTGCCTGAAGGCCTAGCATTGTTTGATGTGGAGGTTCATCGTCACATTTGTGATTGTGTTGCAATTGATCCTTCTGACTCTGAGTTACTTCAAGTTCAGCAGAGCCTTAGTAGGGGTGGTCTAGGCCTCCATAGGTTGGCTTTACATTGCTCCGCTGCTTATTTTGTCCTAAGTAAACAAAGTAAGTTGTTCAGCTCCACTGGATAAGTTCACCTTACAAGCTGTCACCTTATTCAATAGCTTGGTTCCACCTGCAAGTTCCATCTCTGAAGAGTCTCTTCTGGAGTGTCAAAAAGACATCGTCCAGAATTGATGACCATCAATTTGACCAGTTGTGTCTCATCCCCACCCTGGCCAACGGTGCTCGTCAACTATTAGTTGCATCATGTTATGCTTCCTTGTGGCTAACCGTAATTCCATCCAGGGGTCTTAACCTTAGCTTGGAGCCAGACGAGTTCCAGGTTGCTTTATAATGGTGGTTTGGGATGGACACAACATCACAGCTACATTTTCCTTACTGCCCTGACCACCAGCTGGATCCTCTTGGGCATCATGCCATGACATGCAAAGGGGGTGGCGATGTTGTTTTGTGCCACAACAGCTTAAGAGTTGTTTGTGGCCACCACGAAGTCACTTACAAGGTTGGTGCACACATCACATAGGGGTCCAAGTGGAAGTAGACAACATGACCACAGCAAGTCTCGCCCAGCCGACATCTTAACCTAACTGGTTCTTGGGCAGAACAGCAGCACCTGATGTCTCGATCACCTCATCGCTAAACCCTTTAACCCTTTTGGAAGCGGGAGTGATGAGCAATCCCAAGATTGCGCGGCCAATCCATGGTTTGTACCACAAACCATGGATCCAGGACCTGGGTTTGCGCAGGCTAATCCATGTTTTGCGCGTTACGTAAATGTAATAACCTCTTCCAATTACACACTGAAATCTCCAATTACTAAGCATACCAAACATGAGAAAGTAATCAGCCACTAGTAAATTTTCACAGTTTTCTTGCAGTTATCTTAATAAAAGCAATGTTTTCTTCACAGAGCAAGCTTCTTGTTGAATGCCATAGTAATACTATTAGGAATTGTTCAAACAGAGGTAATTGCATAGTACATGCAACTGGTCCAGTATGAAACCTATGCAACAACCAGAAGCAACTTGAACAGTTTCTTCATAATTTAAAATGCAATTGCTTAAAAATGACCATTCAAACATGTTATTAACTTTCCAAAGTTGTACATAAATGAATACATGTACATAGGTTTACACAAAGATTGCAGCAGTGTAGAGCATTTTCAGCTCTTGGACATCAGTTTTTGTTAGCCTGTTCGTTTTAGTGAGATTAATTCTGTTTTTCAATATACTTCGGATGTCCATTTCTTCCACTTGTGTAACCCCTCTGATTTTCCACTTTACCCACATCGATGAATCGCTTCCAGCCCACCACTCAATAACTATCTTTACTCCATCCAATAAAGAAATCACTTGTCCAATTTGTGGTTTTTCATCCTCAAATTTCTTTAGTTTGCAAGCCACAAACTGTCCAACACAAAGTGGAATTACTTCCTCAGACACAACATGATTTTGCAACTTTGCCTCTTGATCAGTTGATCCATTGCCACAGTGTGCCTACATTTAAAAACAAAATGCACGCAGTACAAATTGCACAATGAGAATTGCAAATTATAATAAACACTGTGATCTATAATTGTTAGCAGGCTATTGGTTCTGTAGAAATTTCAAGGCTTGCAAATTCTTTACATACATTTACATGTAGTATTTGGTCTAGTTGAAATTTCTGGACTTGCAAAATCCTTACATAATAGTAAACTAGGCTTATGGTTCTGTAGAAACGTCATGGCTTGCAAATTAGGAAGCATAATAGTAAGCAGGCTATGATCCAGTTGAAATTTCAGGGCTTGCAAAATACTTTACATAATATTAAGTACTGCCTATTTGGTCCTGTTGAAGTTTCAGGGCTTGCAAAATCATTACTAATAGTAAGCAGCAATTTAGTCCTGTTGAAATTATAGGGCATGCAATATTGTTACATAATGAGGATTCATTAAACTTAGTGCACAATGGTGTTTTTTGATGTTTTGGAATGTGCGTAGTATTGATTACAGTGCTATGAGTACTAATTTAATGTACATGTATTGTTTCTCCATTACAGCACATGTGCAACTGCTTAAATTATCAAGGCACTATAAATATTGGCACCTGGAATTAGGCAGTTACATTGGCTGGTTCAGTTATCATGAGTGAAATCTGATCTGGTGACTGCAATACTTGGTCTGCAGCTGGAATTGAGTCTTGGACTGCTGTGATCTCTTTTCCTTGAGAAGGTTTTGTTCTTCTGCCACAATTTTATTTTAGTTATGAGACCAAGCCCATCCAAACAATCAGGAAGTAGCCAACGAGAAGATCAATGTACTGTAGGTGCATCATCATTGCAACCAAAACGGAGGAAAATTGACACAGAAGTTGATATGCCTGATCATTTTGACAAAGGACTTGAATCCTGCTTTCTCGGTATGTATACAATGTGCACATTAGTCACACACACCCTGTATATATAAAATTGTATATGCGAGGGACAATTTTCTCAGAAACTGTCACATATGTCATATATGCACACCATATACATCCCCACTACCATCTACACCATAGAACTCTCCTGCACACCATGAACATCCCACTGTCACACACCATGTACACCCCATTGTGTACACGTCATTGCCACACACACACACACACACACACACACACACACACACACACACACACACACACACACACCATTTACATCCCCATTCACAGGCAACATGTACATTCTCATTGCCACACACTATGAACATCCTACCATGTCCATCCCCACTTTCACACATATCAGTGTCACAAACACCTTGTATATCATACACACCATAAACATCCCCATGCATGCATGCATGCACTGTAAATAAAATGGTTGCTAGGGCAAACCAAGTTGGTTTACACTGTGTAGTCAACACGTGAAACCAAATTTTGGTTTGACATATCAGCCAGTTTAAATATAGTGGCAACCAATTTAATTTTAGTGTGACATTTATGGTTTCACATGTTGTCTACACAATGTAAGGTTTGCCTTAGCAACCATTTTAGTTACAGTGTGCACTGTCACACACACCATCTAGCCATGCACATTCTCACTGTCACACACACCATCCACACCCTCTGTCACACACTATGAACATCCTACGAGTGTACATCCCCACTGTCACACACACAGCATGTACATCGATCTCACTGTCACACACATGACTGTGACACATGCCTCCTCACACAAGTACATACCATCATGTACATCCTCAGTGTCACACACTATGTACATCCCTCTGTTACACCCACTCTCACACCCCATCTACGCCATGTACACACCCCAATGTCACACACCATGTACATCCTCACTATCACACACATTATACCAATTATTCTACAGGAAACTATGCCTTACCTATTAGCTGCCTATTGTCACCAAGGAAGGAGCGCAGCATTCGTGATCCTAATGAACACTTCATAGCCAGTTTAAAGTTGGAGATGTATGAAAACAGAACAAGTCACGTTGCCCCAATGATTGCAATTGTTAGGCTAAGGGATGATGAACAATTTGATTCTAAACATCCAGAAGCTTTCACATATGAAACCATTGGAGGAAATCATTCGAGAATAGCTCTGCAACAATTGTTAAATGAAAACGACAATTTGAGACAAGACCCTCAGTTCTCATCATGGCGAGTGAGTGTGTATTCTCGTATGACCAATGAACAGGCACAGCATTTAGCCCTTCGGCATAATCGTGCAACTGATTTCACCTGTAAAATGACAACGCAGGAAAAGGTATAAAATTCATGATGTATTTTCCTCATACTTATATAAATATTTTCTGCACTAAGGTTCACCTTTGTCGATTACAGCTGTATGCTATGGCAAAAAATCGTTAACGGAAGAACCTCCAGAAAAAACAGCGAATGTAAAAGTTCGTGTGCTAGCACACTTTTGATGACTGTAAGTTGTATTGTAGCTACATGTATGATTTAAAATGTGTCCACAATTTTTTTTATCTGGTAGAAGAAGCAGTTGGAGGACAACATGGTATTCATGCTCTCCACTTTGAGCAACAAAAACTATGAATTGTATAGGGCTATTGTAACAGCATTTGAAAAGATGAAAGTCAAAGGAATTGCAGCACCAAAGGTGGACTGCAAAGGAAGCAACTTTCGTGGTCTGCGTGGATTCAGCAAGACAGAATGTATGGAAATGTTACAAAAATGTGCAAGTGGAGAAACTGTGCTTAAAAGTCTCAATTCAACTTGCTTCAACCAAATTAGCGTGGTGTGAAGCGAAAAATGTGAAAGCGACGATAGATATTCAAGATACATTCTACGAGGATGGGGAGATGGAGAACGGTAGTGACGGCAGTCATCACAGCGGTTCAGCCGTCCAAATACGTGTGACGATTAATTCCCGCCGTCAATACACCCGACGTGCAAACAGCGAAACGTGGGTAGGCAGTCATTGTTTCCTTGGACCGTACGGTAGATATTTGGAGCGTGGGTCGTACGATCAAACCGTCTGCAAAGACACTAAATACACGCAATGAAATTATTTTTCTTGAGTCATAATAATTAGCGGCAAATTAAAGACTTTTAATATTGTGATCACTGAGCTGTGTAGAGTTTGTGTGCAAATCCACCTACTTCGAGCACCAGCTTCTTGCTAACCATGGCTGTGCGATCACTAGTCCTGAAGTTGAAGGAGTTGATATTACCAACAATGGTATGGCCTCGTATATGTACATATATCGTACTCAATCACTTCTGTTACATGTAGACAGCACATCGGACGTCAGATAAATTGAAAAGTTATAGTACTGACGTAGTCAGTCCCATAGGCTTTAGCACCAAAGTCGGGCCGAGGCTCACCGTAAGATCGGCAGTGGGCGTGACAGATCTGTACTCTCACGCCGATGTAAGACGGATAACTAGTACATCAGCACGGGCCCGTACCAGCCACCTGTTTTTGCAGAAAGCCTCTAGGAGGTGCTAGCGTCTTTTTTTTTGTCACAGCCTGGTCAGGTTATTCCAAGACATCTGATTCCGTCAGCACATCTTTACTGTGCGTCATCGTTTGAGTGTCTGCGTGTAGGATTTGAAACAGAAAACATGATTGAAGGCAAGATAATGGTTGGCTGATGTGTGCTTGGAGTACAAACATCCAAACTTCTCTCTACGCAGTGTTCTCCAATAAGTGCTCACCATCCATCCACGTAGCCCTGCCTGTGAGAGGTGCCATCTCTTCCTTCCCTGGAAGGACTGCAAATGATTGTAACAAGGTACGTACTGAGACATTTTTATGCACTCTCCTTACAACTCTGTTTCTTATCCTCATGAGAAAGCATTGAAGTCAAGGTAATGGATGACTGATATGTGCTTGGAGTACACACATCCAAGCATCTCTCTATGCAGTGTTCTCCAATAAGTGCTCTCCCGTACTGTGTGTGAGAGGTGCCATCTCTTCCTTCCCTGGAAGGACTCTAATTTGATCAAGCAAATGATAGCGACAAGGTATGTACTGAGACATTCTTACACACTCTCCTTACACTCTGTTTCTCATCCTCATGAGACACTCACACAGTTCTTGATGCAGTTCCGTTACAATTTCAATTTATACCATCGGAGAAGCTACTTGTGGCTGTTCGGTACTTTATAAGGCAGAAGGCATTATATGCAGCACAGTTACGTTATTCGAGGTAATGTACATATAGTTTATTTGTTATTGTACATGCACACAGGGATCCAGAGAATTCAAGGCAATTCAAGGGTGCAAGCAAGTTGTTTGCACAAGGCAGCATCCCTAGCCGAGAAAAGTGAGGAGGTAAGGTTTTATCTTATTGGCAACAATCTCAGATCGTGTATTGCATTATCAGAAACAGAAGACGCGCGGACAGAAACAGGCCTATATAGTTTGAGAGGCAATTGACGCACAAAACGGAAGAGAAAGTTGTGTGTGTGTGTGTGTGTGTGTGTGTGTGTGTGTGTGTGTGTGTGTGTGTGTGTGTGTGTGTGTGTGTGTGTGTGTGTGTGTGTGTGTGTGTGTGTTTTGTGTATTTTTCTAATTTGAGATTCACAGAAACTTGCCAAGTTTATAATTATTTGCGAGCGAGGCGCGGTGTCAAAATGTATGGCGTCGATCGGCAGGCTGCATGTTCTACCATAGATACGTACGGGGTGGGTTGAAAGCTCGTACAGAGTAGGTAGACGATCAAAACGAGGCCAGGTAAACGATCCAAACAGACCGTACGGGGCCAGGTTGACAGTCGTACGGTGTTGTTAGACGATCCGAACAACTCGTACGGGGTAGCCAGACGAATTATCAGCGTGTGAAAACGTGCGACCAAACGAGCCTCGCTTCCACGGCCGTTTCCTATCGGTCCGCACACGTGTACTGTCATCGTACAACCGGCTAACATCGGATCCAATTGGATCCGTGCACAAGAACGTGCAGAGGCGAGCCCGGAATCATGCAAGTGAACCGCTGTGCATACTACTGGCGATGGTGGTTGTAGGGAGTAAGCAGCCCCCACATCACTAAAAGAGCCACCTGACCAGCCTCACCCCCACATATTGGGCTAGCCCCACTACATGCAAGTCCAGACAGCAACCCCGCATAACCAACAGACGCCATTCAGAGCCACCAACCCGCACTACCTATGGAACCACCCGCCCATATCAGACCCTACACGTGAACCACCATCTAGCCAATGGGGTCAGTCTCCACAATTCCAGTGGAGACACTACTAACCCTCTTGCTGCAAATGGAGTTGGCAGCCCCCACAATTCAACCAAGGGAAGGCACATACATGTACGCTCCTCCCAACACTACCAGTGGACCGGAACTTTAGCCCTCACTGCAAATGGACTTACATGAACTTGTAGCAGAACCCCCGCCCCACTACCAATGTACAGTAGAACCACCAATCCCCATCACTACAGTCTCACAAACTTACAAATAGTACATCCACACTGCAAGTAGGGGAGCCACCAGCTCTCTTAGAGACAGGGTTACCAGTCCCTACCGGCACTGCCAGCAACACACACGCAGGGGTCAATAGGTATTGTGCACAAGAGTAGATGCCAACCCTCGCACTAAAAGTAGCGAACTGCGTGTACTGTACGTACACCTGCCCCTCTCCAAACACCAAATCCAGTGGAACTAATAGCCCTCACTGCAAGATTAGTGTATCACACACTGCTACCAGCCCCCACTGCCATCCTTCCCACTACCTGTCCTTCACTGAACATTGAATCAACGGCCCAGGGACCAATGAAGTCAGCTCCCTCACTGCAAGCAGCCAGTAACATTGGAACTATCAATGCAAGTGAACTTAATAGCCCCACACTGCATTCCAGTTAGCAGCAGTGAAGCCGATTACAGATGGAGTTATTAGACTGTCAGCAGGAAAGCCACAAGCTGCTAAACTCTCCAGGGTCATTGGCCAGCCCCCACAATAATGCATGCTCGTGCATGGAGATGTCAGGCCTCACACTCCAAGTGGAATTGTCCCCCCCCCCAAAATTTCAGGGGAGCCATGTGTATGGAACTATTCGCCCTCACTTAGCAGCACCACATACAGGACTCTATCTCCCACTACCTATCCTTCACTGCAAGTTTCGGCAGCCTCTCACTACAAATTTCAAGAGGCCAATGGGACCACTGGAGCCATCCTCACACATTACAACCACTATACCCCATCACAGCAATTGAACTCAACAGCTGCGTGAAATCGGTAAGGACAAAGCTTATCGGTAGTTGACCCTAATTTTCAATACATCTCTATGGATATGTACTAATTCTTATGAGGAACCCAGTCGAAGGGACTAAAAATTACAAAAATCAGGTAGAGTGATAGATGTTTATGCTATCTATCATTTGAATCCTATAAACCTTTACTTGCGACTTTCTTTGATTTAAAATAAACTTTATCCCACACATTTCTATGGACGCGTGTGCGGAAAATGTGATGGACGTTTGCAAAATTGGCCAGGAATTGTTAATCAGCGTCCGAAATTTCTCGCAATGCACAGAACACTGGTTTTCAAGCGCCATTCCCACTGTTCAATTCCAGTTCTACTTATACTCTCATACACCAGAACAACATAATAAAGAATGACTGACTTCTCACATGGTAAGAGAGAGATGAGTCACACTCACAAGGGCCTAAACTGACTACATTTTAATGCCCAGACCATTCATACCCATCATTTCCCAAACTGTTGCTGCAGGCGTATGAATATAGTTACCATATACAAAGTTCTGAAAAGCCCCAAACACCCCATATATGCAGGGCATGAGGATCATCCCCCACAACACGACTGCATTGTAATTGTGTGTTGTGTCCATACCCATAAGGAGATGCAACACTTTCTGTCCCCAGACCACTAAAAAGTAAGCACCCTCTATGGCCACAGTTGTCATTACACCAAGACTGTGGTCATGACACAGTGCTTTGGGGTCACTCAAAGATTATTAAGGTGACACTATTGGTATCCGCCCATCTCTAGTTCTTGCCTTAACAATCTAAATGTTCCACTCTGCTAATATGCCATAGCAGTAGTAATGTTGGTCCTACCCCAAATACAACCAGGACATGAGGACCACCCCCCACAACACGTTTACATTGTACATGTGAATTGAAGTTGATACGAGCATGGTGAGGACCCTCAACTAGTAGTGTGCCCTATGCAGCTGCCCAGGTTGCACCCACCCCCACCCCCCTAAATCCAGTACTGATGGTCTCATGGCGTTCATTGCATGTGGGCAAGAGTGAATCAATGAAGACCTCAGAGAAGGAAGGCCACCACTATTGCTGAGGCCACTATTGAATAGGTGTCAATGTGTGCATAACACTAACATACTCCATAATATAAAACATGCAGAATTGTCACAAAGATAAAAATTGAAAATGCACACGCATTGTTTTCAACACATGGAAGTATAGTCATTATTTCAAGCTATATCTAATCTATATCTAATATATATATAATTATAATTATATTAATTATAGTGCTAAGAAAAATGCAGTGGCCTTGAAAAATCTACAACAGCAGTGGCCTTGAAACTTGCACACACAAAACACTATGATTTTATTCCTATCAGTCTACACAGCTTTTGGCGCCATCCTGGCTTGCTGGATGATTCATCAGTTGATGTGCATACAGCAGCTTTGTCTTGCACAGTAGGAGTATCAGTACTTACCTCTTGCATCAATATTGCTTTTTTTCTTATGTCTTGTAAAGATGATATGCGGTCTGTGTAACCTTCTTTCTTTTCACTTTTCTCTGATTCAATTAGCAAATCAATATATTCTACTTCAGACAAAGGATTAGACTTCAATGCAATTTTTTTTAATGTTTCACAGGTAGCATGCGTTTCCTTCATCATGTCATAGACTAACTTATTAAGTTCCTCCAACTCTCTTTCCTTCTCTTCAATTATAACTTGCATTGCAGTCTTTTTGTCTACAGCCTTATCATAAATTGCTTTCTGTGTATCATATGTTTTTTCAACTTGAACAGTTTTGGTGTCATATCGGCTTGGTGTATTTTCATGCTTTTCCCAAGAGCATCGGCCTGGGCACACCTTGCAATGCCCAGTCTCATCCATTGCAGCACATTTACGCTTGTCCTCTTTCAATGCAAGACTGCATGGAAAATGGCATGTAATGTGGCAGTTTGTGCAGGTTGTTATAATCTCACCAGGCCCTAGAGGAACTAATATTTGTATTTTCTCTGGTACAGTATACTTGAAGTTCTTATTATTGTTAATGTCATTTTCATGACTCTCGAGGATTTTACGCTCGTTTTTAATATTTTCCATCTTTACAAGTACTTCATCCATATGTGCTTGAATTCCTGCTACTACGGCTTCCAGATGTTCTCTTTCTTTTAATACTTCACAGGTTAAATATAAGCTTCTGGGTTCCATTTTAACAAGTGAATTGAAAAGGCTTCCTAAGCTTTCATTTCCCATCTCCCAAAACATTTGGTCAAATGCTGCATTTTTATCATTACGTTTTTCTATGTATAGAGCAGAATTGTTGAACTTCAGTGCTTCACAAAAGGGTACTTTAGCATCTCTAGCAGCCTCATATACAGGTGGAACTTGACCATCAGCAAATGTTGCCAACAACATAATATTTTTCTCAATATCTTTTCCAAATATAGATAGTGTGGCATCAAAGATGTATTTCTGTGTTGGGGTAAGACGAACAGAAGATGCGGCAGCAACAAAGGCAATTGCATGCAACTGATCAACAATATGGTTGTCACTATTTGTAAAAAGTTCCTTTATTTGGTGAGCAATTTGTTTGTCTCTCTGAATGCCTCTTGTGTCTCCAAATCCTGGAGTATCAATGACTGTTAGTGTAAAAGGAAGGTTGGAATATGTATTTGTTTTGTAGAAAATGTAAGCCGTTATCCATGACGTTTGACTATTTGACTGGGAAGGTACACCTTCATCAACTACTAGTTTGTAGCGAAAATCATCGTTCCAATCAACACCATATATGTAGTTAGTCAATGCATTAATAAAAGTGCTTTTACCTGATCCGGTGGCACCTACAACCATTAGAACCTTCCCTGGAGCAGGAAAGTTGGGATTCTCGGCTCCAATAGCACGCAAAGCAATGCAATCTTTAGGTTTTTCTTCTAAGCACTTTAGAGGGGGTTGATAAAAGTTCAGTTTTCCTTTACTACCCACTGATATAGCACCATTCATTGGGGTTTTCTTTTTTTTGCTTGGAACTATACACATTCTGACAGAAGAATGGCTTTGCAATTTTGTTGATTCATCACTCTTTTTGGGAATTACCTGTTCAACATCTGTTATTGCCCAGACACCACGGTAAAAAAAAAGTCTTAAAAGTATTACATCATTTTTTTATCTTATGCATACCTTCCCAATTTCACAACAGGTCTACAACAATTATAAACCAATGAATTTATAATTTCCATAATTTCCTATTCCCTTTTTACTCAACTGGTGTTTATACATAACCATAAATTCAATTTTTTATCTTGTGATATATCAGCCTGGATACAAGATGCTGATTGTGATAGAGTTGTTGAAACATTGGACAAGTGTTCAAATGCAATTACACTGCACATCTCAAAATTTATTTCTGACATCAAATAATGTTGCAATTTATATAAAGAAATCACTTACTATGCAGTGTGCATTAAAGAAACACAAAATACACAAGGAGACATACACTATTAGGCAAGAGGATTATGGCCAATTGTATCTGTCAGTTGAGCCATAATGATGCCATGTTTAATTTCATTGTCATCATCATCATAGAATGAGATCTATGTTATTTTCAATCGACTTGCAACATGAGCCTACAGTGAGTTTTTTTATGACTAATTTTGGCACATTAGCTTCTATGTTTTTCGCATAAGCTAGGATGAATTGTGAAAAAAAAATTGTTGAGAAAAAATATTTGAGAAACTGTGTTTCAGTTTAAATAATAAAATAAAAACTATTAATCACTGGCAAATTTAAAATGCATTAATCGCCAAGATCGATTTGATGTTTCTAATAATCGATTTTCAAGATGCTTTTAACCCCAATAATCAACTCGACATAGCCAAGACAATTTATTCCACTAGCAAATGATAGTAGCAGACTGTTGCTGGAAGCTGGTAACAGTTGACATTCTCCAGATCTAATACACAGATGAACACAGCTTCAAATCCCATTTCTGTGGGTGATGTCATAATGGTGTTCGTACTATTGACTAAGCATTGAGCAAGTCTATCAGTTGCCGGGCAGGAGTTGCTTTGGTTGGTCCAAACAAAGCTACAAGTGGCTTGTGGTCAGTGACCAGAATAAATGTACAACTATACAGGTACTGTTGCAACTTGTTGAGGAACTGAAAAATTTGATTTTGTGAGCATTTCACTGCTATCACTGTACCAGTGGAAAGGAACAGTTCTGCAGAGCAAGTCCTGCAATTTCTGTAAGGTTTCCCAACTTCATGGAATGACTTTTTTGGTCCAGTGATGAAATGGTTCAGTGATCATAGCCAGGTTGGGTAGAAACTTACCATAAAGTTGAACTGAACCCAAGAAAGAATGGAGACTGGAAACATTTCCTGGAGGTGACATCATTTTGACAACCCCGTGTGATTCCCTGCTGAGATAGGATATATCCTTGGTACTCAAGAGAAAGTTTGCAAATAGATGATTTTCCAGGCAGCAGCAAAGAGGAGAGCACAAAGGTTCTGGATGTGCTCAAAAGTGGTGGTCCCACTGATCACTGATTAGCTTAGCCATCATTTCCTGGAAGTAGCCTGGAACTGAACTGATATGAAAAGGAAGTTGTGTCTACAGTATTAACCCAAAGTGAGTGCTGAATGCCAGTTACAATGTACCTTTGGCTCTCCAGAGCAAGCATGGTTTGATTATATTATAAAAGCATCTGCCAGGCCAATTGTAGTGAAGCCATCGCCCCACCCAACTTCCTCATCAGATCCTCTGAGAAGCCATGGGGTTCCAGCTGCTGCATGGTTCACAGTAACAAAATAGTCACTACATATATGCAGTTGAGCAGACTAGGTATATTTGTTTTACAAATGGAGACCACATAGTCTACCAGATCTGTTTAAAAAACCTGAACTTGTTTGCCTCAATAATTTTCAACCAAAAGTGAAGCTCAAACCAGATAACCAGAACTTGGTTGCCTCAATAATTTCCAACCAGAAGTGAAGCTCAAACCAGATGCAATGCCCATCTTCTGCAAACCACGAGTGTGGTTCCATTTGCCATCCAGGAGGACCTCTGTCAAGCCTATGATGTAGAGGGGTGTAGCTACCCCTCAGTTTAAAACTACTGACAGAGCTGCTTGCATGGCTTCTGAAGGGCTAGATCTGGCTTCAGATCATAAAAAATCGGTCGGATAGCCAATCTACCAGTTCACTGATGGCAGTCTCATATTATTAGCATAAGTACAGAAGTGTTGACCTGGCATCATGTCCCGAATTGTGACAGTGAATTCAACAGTCTTACCATCATAATTGTCCTCACCCTGTAGAGTAACTATCGCGAGATCGAGGGATGGACAACAAGCGAAGCATTGTTCGGAGACTTCGAATTCTGGTCCTTTCTCCTCTGTCAGTTGATTCAATGAACTAATTGCATTCGTGTCGACGCTAAAAACATTCATACAACCACAGTACAAAAAGTTTGTTATACGATAGTGCATATTTTTTGCGTATATTTGACGAATACGCAAAATATACGCATGAGTAAGTATTTTATAAGTATATGACAGTGTATATTCAAGAATCCGCAGGTGTTAAATACGTCACAGTTTATATCAAGACATTTTTAAAACCGAGTCCATGAGAATCGAATACATTTTTGGCTTTTTGTAAAATTAGTCGGAACGGTACCAATTGCCACAAATAACGGTGTACTAAATAGTTTAACTCCTTATGTAAACGAGGTAAAAACTGTAGGTGAGTTTTGTACAAGAACTAAGCTAACTGCCAGCACGGTATCAATTGTGGCCTCCTAATAGTACCAAATGACGTTTAAAAGCGTATCTAAAGCAGCTCTTAATTGCCTAGGAAAAAGGTGTCCTCCGCTACGCTTCGTAACCGAAAAACATAGAACCGCGTCACTTTGAAAGCATACAGGTTAGTGTCCACGATAGATATAAGGCTGACATAAACGCCATATGTCTAGGCGATAGTTAAACTATCTAAAAATATGCTTTTCCAGACAATTAGGGGCCTTCCGACTAATTTTTTGAAAGTTGGGTTCGACAACAAAAGTATTCGATTCTCAATGGACGTGGTGTTAAGTATACAATATTGCATTCTTACGATTATACTATAATCCGTGCATATTCAACTTCCAGGCATCCCACTATTTACACAAGGATACCACACAATGAATTTATAAGTGTATACGTAGAAAATGGGACTTTCAGTGGAGTTACAGCCGAATACACATATATAGAGGAGTTGCACCTGACGTCACGCGCATCTTACATCACTATGTATGTTGCTATAAATATACACCGCGTGTGTACAAGATAAACAATAACCGGAATATTGGAGGAAAGAAAGCGGTATCATATGCTCACGTGGTACATTTTATAGCAACTTGTATCAATAAATAGCAACATACATATGACGTAAGCTATGTAACTAAACAATACACGACGCGCGTGACGTCAATAAAACTCCTCTATATACGGCTGTAAAATGTGTGAGCGGCCGAGGCTACGCCAAATTCATGGGTTTGGTCACATGCCAAAAAAATGCTACCTATACATGTAATTTGATGTAAAAAAAACTTTGTTAATCGAGAGTTACGGCAGTAACTCTCATATAGGATTTGTGCCTTAAGAGAACAAAAAAGGTCGTAGTTCTCGTTCCCAGACCTTGATTTGTCCATAGTCGTCGTCTTTATGGGTGAGTATAACTCGAGATAGGAAAGGTTTTAAAGAGCGCCAGTTACACCAAAAAATCTAGAAAAATCCTACCGACTGCCCCTTGATGGCAGATATAGATGTTTGGTATGAAGCAATAACTACGTCCGAGTACACAAGCGTTCCCATGACAATACCCATACGTATAATTAGACATTTATGGTGGCGTTGTCAAAATGCCTTCACGAAAGAGTAGAAAAAAAAAAAAAGAGACAAGAGGAATACGTCCTAAATCGAGGCTATGAGGTAGAGTCCTCCCGAGTTCGGTACGATGCTGATGCTGAATAAAGGCGGGCGTCTGCTCGTGACATGTACAGAGCAAATCTGGAGTCGAGTCGAACCGAGCTTATAAGAGGCGGCAACATGAACAAGATTCGAGCTTATAAGACGCTAAAGATTCAGGCGAATCGAGAAACCAATCGGGCTTCACAAAGGAGTCTATATTGGAGAAACTCTTCTGCTGCGCGTACATGTACAGCGAAAAGGGCGCAATATCAGAAGCGTAAGCGTAAGCGTGAGGCGGAGACAGCACGCTACAACGGAAATACAACTACCGCCAAAAGGTGAGTTCAGTTGTGCATGGAATATTATGGTTTGGCGCGCTTCTTTTAGTCTAGAGCCGCTGGAAAAGTGCTTTATACATTGTGTTGCTAGGTGATGACATGTACAGCTGGATTTTGTCATGCTGCATAATGGGTGTTGCTACACAGTATTCATATTAGATGCACTATTTCTGTTACAGTTATGTTTATTATGCTTTGCAATACAGTTCAATAATGTCACCCCTAGTATAGTACACACAAATAATGCATGACATGGGTCTACATTATTATGTGGCTTCTATACATGTATTACCAGTATCAAAGTAAGTAAATTTAAGTATTGACTACATGCTTCCATCTCCTTAATCATTTTAGCTACTCCCTGTATGAACCCAATGATAGCCGTATTCTAATGGAGTATAAGGGTGGCCTTGAAAAGGCTATTCTAAGCAAGAGGACATTGCTAAATGAGTTAAATGACATTGCTAGATGAGTTAAATGATGCCTTTTGCCAGACCCATCCATGGTTAGCACAAAAGGTTACCACTAGATCTGCACATGCTGCTGTTAGCAAAGTTAGTGCAGATGCTAAGGCACTGAACATTCGAAGAACAAAAGCAGGGGGATTGTTAAAAGATGTTCGTGCCATTAATGCAATAAAATTATCAGAAAATGATCTTTTAGCTGGGGTAAGGCATCATAGTGCTGCCTCAGAACCCTATTTCTATGATACCTCTTACAATCACACAAAACAGCATGGACCTATAGCAGTAGACCTCAATGGTAGGTGTGTTATCAACTGATTGTCCAAGCATATTCATTTGCCTAAAATAGGCAACAATGAGTAATATAAGATTGGGCCTCATGATACCCTCCACCTTGAGTGGATAATACATATATGTCTGAGGACCTATCCTCAATGGCAATTGAATAAAATCACAAAGAAGGTAACCCCAGGAGTTTATAAGTATTTGCTTCCATATAGTCAGAAACAAACCACAAAACATGATGTTGCTAGGCAGTGACATGTTCAGTGTTGCTACAGCTGGACATAGCATTTTTGTGGGTACTTCTGCACAGCTGGTATAAATGGCTGATCCTTTTCTCTCTACTACTAATGGCCCCTCACCCAAAAATGGGTTTATCACATTTCTGAGTTACGTAAATGTACATACAAGTACAGGTTCTAATGAATGCACTTGCCTGTACTAGAGGGCAGGTACACAATGTCATACTGGTACCTGGTTATATTAAGGCAACGCAATGTAAAAAAAAATGAAGGGAACAAGATATAAAAAAACATTCTCTCTGAGAAAGTTGGTGGTATATAGGATTTGAAGGCAATGATGGTGTAAAAAGGAAGGGAACAAGGGATCAACGATGATACGAATTTTTTTTTAACAGTCCTATATTTAGCAACGTAAAATGTACGTACTACAAAAGTGATAAATATACGACTGTTAAAAAAAATTTGTATCATCGTTGATCCCTTGTTCCCTTCCTTTTTACACCACCATTGCCTTCAAATCCTATATACCACCAACTTTCTCAGAGAGAATGTTTTTTTATATCTTGTGTATACATTAGAGCGGTTGTAAGATGTGCATCAACATAGGTATTAGAGATAGGGGATTGGAAGCGATTCACGTGAGCGCATTGCTCTGCATTGACACTCCTCAATACGGTTATTAACACCTTTGAACGAATTCTGCTACATTTAGCTACTCTCAGTGCTCACGGTTCTTTTTAGAACATCTGAATACTGCGATCTACGTCCTGTAAGTGGTGGTGTGATTGGTCTTTGCATTTGAATCAATTAATCTTAAAACACTCATTGAATGTGCAAAAAACGCCATCTTGTAGCGACCCGCTGAAACGTATTGTTGTAGCACATTCCTGTTGCCAGTACGCTGTAGGTTTGTATGCCCTTCCGAAGTTTTAAGCATACAGGATTGTTCTTTCCTTTACAGTATACATTGAACTACGCTCTGAGCGAAATGTTTATTTGGCATTCTAATCTTTAAAAAGCTACTGTGAGTACAGTGAAAGAGCACGGTGCAATTTGTGCTCATTAGTGTTACTGTTTCAGCCAAAGCAACGATAAGCGGTAAGCTGTCTAAGGTGGAGTCATTTTTGAACCTTGGACCTTTAATTTTAATTTTCCTTACTATATGGGCAAACGTTTGCCCTGTGTAGAAGAAAGTACGATTCTCCCGAGGTGAGTTGTACAGCAGCATTGCTTAACACACTCTTTCATTTTATTTGTATTTCTTTTTAGCAGCGTTTCGATTCGAACTGGTAAGCATGCTCACAGCCACTGAAGTGTTTTTTAAATTTAATTTTATTTTTTACATTTTCTTGTGCGCATTTGGCTAGGTAACTTGGCCGAAACACGTCGGTACCAACAAGTCCATTACGAGAGGTAAGTATGACCATTTCAATTAGTGCAAAATTTTATTATGTTCTAGTCTTTATCAGGTCACGTACGCGTATGAAGTTACTCAAGGACTATGGTATTTGTGTTTCGCGCTATACCACTTACATGTACGAAGATAATTTTTATAACCAAAGAGATGCAAATTAGGGATGGGGGAGAAAAGGGGAAGGACCGGTTTTACCGAAGATAAAAACGCAAATTACGGTAGTGCGTGGTTCACCAAAGCGAGTAGTATCAAAGGTTTGCTAGGATACCACAAACCGCACGTGGCTGACTATTTTTCAATATACACACCTGTGTATATGGTTCTATTCGCAGCCAGGTCAGTGTCCAGCAAAATCGGGCTTGTGGGTTTACAATTTTATCACTATAAAAATTGCACCTTGTACTAAACAACACATCTTCGCGACGGTACTACGTTTTCCTTTCAAATTTCGTACACTTGTTCCCACACCATTTCTCTGTGTGAAAATCAATTTTTGTGATCTAAACATTTTCCGTGCCGTGGATACAACAATCGCTAACCCCGCGGGTTAGAATTCCTCATTTCTCCACGTACGAGTGTTGAAAACGCGTCAAATTCGGGTTGCACATAGAGGAGTCCTGTAGCTATTGGTTTGTTCTGTTCGTTAATTTCTATATCATCCGTTACGGAGATACAGTTGAACAAACTATGGACACGTTTTCCCGCTTGATTCGCGCCAATGATTTTGGCAAATCGCGTCCCGCTCAGTGAATGGATTATATCATTGGCGCGAATCAAGCGGGAAAATGTGCCTGTAGTTTGCTCAACTGTATCTCCGTAACGGATGATTAAGAAACTAACGAACAGAACAAATCAATAGCTACAGGACTCCTCTATGCACATTCCGAATTTGACACGTTTTCAACATTCGTACGTGGAGAAATGTGGATTTCTAACCCACTGGGTTAACGATTGTTGTATCCACGACACGGAAAAGGTGCAGATCACAAAAATCGATTTTTACACAGAGAAAAGGTGTGGGAACAAGTGTATGAATTTTAAAAGCAAAAGGTAGTACCGTCGCGAAGATGTATTGTTTAGTACAACGTGCAATTTCTATAGTGATAAAATTATAACCCCACAAGCCCGATTTTGCTGGACACTGTCCCATTTCTGTGTTTATTCTAAATATACGCTATAGTATAATATACATTTTGCACAGTGAACGTCACGCTATTCTCCCGATGTTGGGATATAAAATAATGTTACATATTTATGTATTAATCACGGGACAGAAAAAAGTACAGAAGTTCACCAGACTGTGCGAATGCATATCAGGCTGCAAGGGGAATCGTATACTCTACAGCGGCGGGGGTGTGCCCCTAACGTGACAGCGAGGGAGTATGGGGCGTAGCCTGGTGCGAAAATCCAGACGCTTTTTAATTTTGCTTTTAATTACCATGAAAATTAGTGGTATCGTCAGCCTAGGCCCTAAAAGAAATTAAAATAACTACCATGCAACGGCATCCATCTTATCAGCAAGCGCGATATCCAGATTACTAGAAGCCTGCGTGGATAGAGACGAGAGCACTCCATTCCTCACAGTGCTGTGGTACCCAATTATTCGTAAATTCATGACGCAAAACTATTGTAAAATGGAGAATTTGTGACCGACTTGAAGCGTGCACGTGGTCACCAGCTACGTGTCGGTCTAAATGCCTTACATATGATTTATATATACGTACTTTACAGTAGGTTTAGTTTATTTAGCTCTACCTGTTTCCAAAGGAAAAGAATCACGAGATCTATCCGATTGTGCTCACATGCAACATTTGATCGCGCGGTATTTAAACACGCATGCATGCATATAAAATATCGATACTTTGGCTGGAACGATGTGCCAGCTTGCAATCGGTAACAGAAAGCCGCAGTGTGCGGCTGCAGGCGAGATACACAGAAGCTGAAGTTCACACGCCACTGATTGGTGAGGGCGCTCGTTTACAGTACTAATAGTAACGAAGTTAGCTCTAACAAATATTTTGAACCGTGCCCAGTAGTCATCCCACAATTATGTTGTAGGGTCAAAAGGGTCAGACCAGGGAAAACGCTGTTGCATGTTGCTAGCTCTAGTTCCCACTGGCCTGTCTGTGCAATGAACGGGACGATGAGCGCCACAGCCTGCTTCCACACTTCCGCCTGTTTCTGCAGTATAGCTCGATCACTGTTTCTGCTATCCTGCTGACTACGCCACAAAATCATGTCGTGTTTCTCAGAATTCAGGATTTCAAAGAATGGCAATACAGGCACAACTACACACAACAAACTAACGCTAGTTAAGAACAGGTAAATTATAGTGAGGGCATTAAATAACATGCAGGACAGCCAATTACATGTTCATGCATATTCTTAAATTTAAAATTTTTAGGACCCCCCCCCCCCCACACTCATACCAACTACTGCATTCACCTTCTCCTTGAAATGTTAATCGTTTTGAAAGTTTCTGCCGCAGTTCATCATCTGCTAATGAGCCACCAGTAGAATAGGTCCTAGCTTTTACAGGAGATTCGTTCACCTTTTGATTAGCCTATACGGTTAGATTATAGTTAGTATAGATGCAAATGTAAATGTATGCGTGGCAATATAGATTTACAACATTTCATAGATCACTTCGTATGCCTACATGCATTATTATGGTAAAATAAAGTATTGTAGCGGAGCTCATCCAATATCCCCTATGTGAATGAAGACAATCTGAGAATATTCTGTATGGATACCACCTATATGGCGGCTTAACCATATCAATATTAGGCCATTCCAAATGTCATAATAATTTCCCGTCCGAACTTTTTCCAAAACCCATATTGTACATTATTTACATACAATTGTTAAAAAGGAATACAAGAATTATTCTTTATATATGATGTTATCACGCTTGAAAGCGAAAGGTGTCAATACTAAAAATGATTGCGGTGTATATTCAGACCTGTAGCCGTTGATGTCTAAGATGCTTTGGGCCGAGAAATTCTCAATAAAGTATTCCGATAATTAAAATAATGGACATAATGGTAACATTACGCGGGTGTATGATCCCATTTGGAATGGCGACTGCATGCAACAACAACTTCCTGTTCATGAACACATTAGTGGTATTCCCTTAGAATGATTCAGAAGTTTCATGAATGCATGGATCAAAATGCCCGCAATACAAGTATATGAACCCTATACATAACCATACAATTAATGATCATTGTCGTGCAATGCCAATGATTTCATGGCTAATTACCCATGCACATACTGTACTACATCATTTTCTGTCAAGGCGAAACGTCATCAATCACATCAAGAAAGATTATAAGTGCAAATTAATATGCCTGGCCTCGCATGACACGAGTTGGTGAATGGCATGCGGCATGAGATTCCAGATATGGACTGCACTAATGTTGGACTATATGGACCCCATGACGCATCTTTAGCTGGCTAATGAGCAAATGACAACATAATGAACATAAATAATGCTAGAATGCATGCTGACATCTAATGCCACCACATGGCTGTTATGTGAAGTAAGAAAAATTAATGGGATATAGAATGTGTGTGGCATCATCGATGAAAACGTAAGCAGCGGAAATTATGATATTATACAGACGTAGTGAGTACTAATGATTTTTTATTAATACGGACAGGCTCTTGGTTCTAATTGCAAAATGCTGCCGTATTTCACAGTGCATAAACATAAACAATGTTGGGTGAGAAGTCATTGCTCACAGCGATGATTAGCCTCGTCCCCAGGCCCTGTTTTTTATAAGTTGCGGGGGCGAACTTCCGCAACTTATAAAAACAGGGCCTGGGGACGAGGCTAAGCGATGACCTGCTTTTTCTTGTGTCCAAATCTATCTACATGCATTTAACATCACTCATTCTGTGTATAATTGGAATAAAATGAAATAAATAAATTTGCTGCCTTTCTGATGCGTGTATACCATATCATTTCTCACATTATTACGTGACAATAAACTTACAGGAGGTTTCAAGGTCTGTTGAATTGATGGAGTATCTGTGGAACCGTGAGGAGGCACATTAATTATAGGCGACTTAATTAAAGGTAGTCTGTGAATCATGTCTGAAACCTGTTCCATTCACACCATCATAGTACTAATACAAAGCATAATATGGGGCAAGTGTTACGTGCATGGTCAACAAGGAAACTATAGATTTACAACATTTCATAGATCACTTCGTATGCCTACATGCATTATGCTACAATAGGGCGCCTTCCCAAAAGTTATATAGGTATAAATTACATAATTATGTTTTTATCTTGGCCCTGGGTGGGATCTGACGAGATCTGGATAGCTGGCCTGGGATTTTAATTAATGCTAAAACCCAACTTTAATTATTTTGTATATCACAGCAGCATTCGTATACTGTTACAGGAGGTCACGCGCGTCTTACATCATGTGTATTGTTTATTGTGTTCGCATAATGCTGGGGGACGAGCTCATTAATAAGCGGACGATCGCGAGAGCGAACGTCTGAGGAAAGATGGCGGGACTTCACCCCACGTGATATGCATTTATTACGTACATGTATTGTCTATTTGTATCCGAACTGTGAACAGGTGTGCACACTTTACTGCATAACTTCCTCATTGTCTTACACAACTAAGGAAGATCAGATTAGGTCAAGGTTTTTACATAACATACCCAAAGGTGGTTTTGATATAAGGCTTTAATATTATTAGAAATTATTAAGTCCTTATGGTGATTTGAGGGCTTCATGTAAGAGTTGTTTGTGAAGAATTTCAACTAGAAAACCAAACTTAACTCTCCGTGTATGTAATTACCAGATGGAATGTAATTTTCAAAGTTCAAGTTAACAATTGCATTACACTATCACCTGACAACATTGGAAATATGTGATTTTAATTTATAGTTTATTTATGACTAACTTAATTAGGCTTAAGTAAAGTGTGAACACACGTTCCCACTTTACTTTTATTGGCACTTTAAATTGAATTTTGCATCAGGGGAACATGATATAAAATAGTAAATCACAATGATGGTGGAGGGCATTAAGGCCTATGTACCTCATCTTGGAGCATCTTAATTAGATTAGTGTGTACAAAGCACTGATGCTTTTTAGGTACAGTGTGCACACCTGTGCACACTGTGCCATGCACCATATGCATGTTGTGTGGTACAGGATAATTGCTGACAATTTTTATCTTGACATTTGTATCAGTGGCTATTGTTGTCAATCATTATGTAAGGAAACACTATGTAATAGGAGAAAATTGCATAAGCTAAATAGCACTTAGTGTTGCTACTTGCTAATCATTTGCCGCAGATCCAACACTCTGCAAAGCTGTCTGTCTCTTCTTATTTGCAGGTACATGTACAAAACCTTTCAAGTGATATATCAGACACTTAAGCTTTGAAGCAGGGCACAGGTACAGTGCAGAAGCTTCCTTCCTTCTGACTTCCCAGGTTCACAAGCCGATGGGGATTGGGCCAAACCTCCATCATGTCATTCTACATGTATTACACATCCTGCTGTGGCTACTGTCACAGATGACTATCGACATCTGCTTCACCCATGTAGCCCTGGCTTTAAATTCCTCATGGCCTCCTTCTCATCTGAGTCTAGGCACTCTTCTTCACTGGCTTCATTAGAAACTACATATATACACTCTGTTCAACTGCCCTACATACATGTCTTGTCCATTCTCATTAGTCTGGCACATCGTCACTAGTACATGCACGGGGGACTCACTGTAAATCCATTGCCACGCCCTCCTTTGTCCGTGTCTGCTAGTACCACCGCTGCCTTGTTCAGTGTGATTGTATACTCACACCTGTACGTGTAAAGGCGTTATAAAAAGCCTTAAGTATATCCCTATTTCGAAACACTTCCTGTAATACCAGCTGTCTGCTGAAAATTCTGCATAGATTTCTTAACGTCCTAGACGCTTAAGGTCTGTAGCTTGCCGAGTTTTACAACGCTCAAAATTAAGCCTGAAGGTCCTGGCTCCTCCTCTATACTATACAGAAGGGTCCTTGATCTGATCCTCAATGGTTTCAAGTCAATCACCAGTACCTTCATTGAATGGTATTGTTCAAAAAGTAACCTAGCATAAACGCTTATACTGCGCGCGCGCGAGCTGATTTTGAACCAACTTTGTGATTAGTAAATTAAATAACCTGTTATTATATTATTATTATTATCATCATTGTCCACTCATCCACAAGTCTTTTTGTGCATAATATGTAAAAATCTAGAACACTGCTCATCTGTATCAAATAGTGCAGAGCTAAAAGTGAACTGTGAACACCTGTGCACACTGTGCGTACAGTGTGCGCGGGTGTTCACACGGGCGCAAATAGACAGTATATACATCATACCACATACCATGGGTTGGCTTAATTGCGCCATTAGTAGTCATCATTTGCGTCCCAAGTGGTGACAAGGGAAGCCTGCACGAGCTGCAACCATTCATTGAGCATGTTAGATATTCACCGTCAGCATCACGTGTGGTACTGGAGCCGCAAACATAACAGTGTGCTGCGATGCCCTTCGTGGCATAATTAATTAAACAAGTAGTCACAGCATCATTGTCGTCGCATGCCGGAAGTCTGAAAGCGCACTCTTTGGCGCAGCGTGGTTTATTTCCTGTGCACTTGAGCCGCTTGCCACACAGAACACAATGAAGAACTTCTTTTACAGAGACTACCACCGAAGTTGGGCGGTTGAATTTTACTGTATCGTTGCAGGATTCACAATACATGCAATCATCATCAATAAACAATGGACCGCCACAAGCATAACAACATTTCATCATGTCCTTTTCTGCATAGCCGTTCAATTTGAGCATTCCATCGTCGGACTCGCAAAACTCGAACCGGCAACAACTGACTACTCCTTCTTCAGCGATAGTACTCTTACCACACAGAATGCAGTACTTGACGTCGGAAGGGCGAAGAGTTCGTGCTGTTGACATGGTATAACTCATATAGGCAGCTCCAATGTACATACGAAGCAGCTCTTTATATAATGCAGTACATGGTGCATGTGTACACCGTACGGCGGCGCCGCGTATTGAAGATAGAAATCTGGCGCATGTGTACACCATCTGGCGTAAGTGGTGTGTACACCATCTGGCGCAAGTGGTGTGTACACCATCTGGCGTAAGTGGTGTGTACACCATCTGGCGTAAGTGGTGTGTACACCATCTGGCGTAAGTGGTGTGTACACCTATAAACTAACCCTAACCCTAAAGCTATAGCTATAAGGAGCAGATAGACAAGTAATACAGCAGGCAACTGTAGAATGGACCGTGGATCAGAGCAGATAGACAAGTAACTAGGGTGTGTAAAAATCAAAACCGCGATTATTTCGAGCGCTAGGAAAAATGCCTAATCCATTTTTCAGGATAATGGCAACTTGCATGCAAATCGGTTGTTAGAAACATACAATCGATTTTGTTTAATTTGTGAACGGTAACCTAGGTTTTTCCAGGTTTGCCCGATTTTTATTAAATCCGCACAGTTCGCCTAGTCTATAGATGCATATATCAGTAGCCATGAAGTTTTTTTTTGTCGCTATATGTACTTTAAATTTAGCTCAGTATACAGCATGCATGCACGCATGCAGATTTACAATTCATTGCTCGCATATGCCCCACCAAGAAATAGCTATGAAGCAGACAGACAAATGACTACAGCTCTAAGTAGCCAACTGTGGTTGGCACAAAAAAAAATGGTCTAGATGTATTACCCTAGCTCGCGATCAACAATTAACCATACATTGGAGGTTGTGAGAAAGCTAGCACATCATCAAATGGGGAGTATCGACTACAATGTTGTGTTTGTGTGTACAGTGTATTTTATGATATTAAGTTATAGCTCCGAGTGCAGCTGCTGCTACTACTTGCATTAGTTCCTCCTCCATGAAAAAAGTGCACACTCAGTGTATGACAGTTTACGTAGCGTTGTAGGAATTTGAATAGTTGTACAAATTCTATAACATAAGTAGCTTATGTAGCATACATGCATGTACTTCTCTCATCTAGTCATCTTTATGCATCCATGATGGACGTATAGGAGGATCTCATGCATATCAATATGCACTTGGCGCCAAAAGAACTGAGCCGGTATCTTAAAACACACTTGAAAACTGTTTGATCGAACGAATATGCATGTGTTGTGTGAGCGGACAATGTGTTATATGTGATTGGTTCATGTGCTGTGTGTGATTCTGAACGTGTCAGAAATTTTTTTTAAAGGGATAGATTCTCTCTGTTCCTGGTATATATACATAAGTGACCTGTGCCCTTCATATAATCACCAGCCATACTGAAACCTGCACAATGCAGCAGCATGCACCACCCCTCCTTCACTGGTACGTTACTGTGTGCATTAAGGTGTCTGGGTGGTGTGCTGTTCATTGTTGTGCGGAAGCTGAACTTAAAGGAGGAGGTTGTTGTAGTATATTGGATTGTAATAATTAGTGTAGGTCTGGGAACTGGTGTATGTAGTGCGCTTGCGCATATATGTATATTGTATTTTTAATGTGGTGTCCTCGTGTGTGTATGCTGTCGCATTGCCATTACAACTTAGCTATCGAACTCTGACGTGGGACACTACACTGGCGACAAGGGTGGGATCATGGCAACCGTCGGAAAGTTAGGTGAGTTCGTTCCTGAGTGCGAGTCACTAACGGCGTATGTAGAGCGGGTCGAGTTGTATTTTGAGGCCAACAAAATAGAAGAGGAGAGAAAGGTTCCCGTTTTCCTAAGCGTGTTGGGAAGTAAGACCTACTCGGTTTTGCGCGACTTGTTGGCCCCTTCTAAGCCTAAAGTCAAGAAATTTTCTGAGTTAGTTGCTGCGTTGACCCGCCATTTTGAGCCAAGGCCGATAGTAATTCCCGAACGTTTCCGTTACCACAAACGAGACCAGAAACAGGGTGAGTCTATCGCCGTATTTTTGTCTGAATTAAGAAGACTAGCGGCCTCTTGCTCGTTCGGCACCTTCTTAGAAGAAGCACTGAGGGATAGGTTAGTATGTGGGGTGTTGAGTGAGGCAATGCAACTAAAGTTACTAACTGAAGCGGATTTGACCCTAAGTAGGGCTTTTGAAATAGCTCAGGGGATTGAGGCTGCAGCTGGGTTTTGTGAGGGGAAGAAGAATTCCTGTGAACAGTTGGCCTGCCCCATAGAGAAATTAGAAGACTCAGAGAAATGCATGGTAGAGAAGGTCATAAAGGGTCCACCAAGGCAAAGTTCTGGTAATGGTGCTGGCCGCTACAAGAAAATTGTGTGTTTTAAATGCGGGAGACCAGGGCATATAGCTAGAGTGTGCCCTAGTGGGCACGCAGAGAAACGTGAGAGCAAGGGGCAGATGTGTGTTGAGGCAGATGAAGATGATGCTGAATCTCTGGGTGTTTTCAATACTGTGTATGTCCTCCGCAAACCTTTGTCATCACCCATAGTAGTGAGAGTGAAGCTCAACGGGAAGGAGACAGTGATGGAACTGGATACTGGAGCAGCAGTGTCAATCATTCCAGAATCTGTGCAACAACAGTTATTTCCTCACAGTGTTTGCCAACCAACAACTGCTCTTTTGAGGACATACACTGGTGAGCCTATAGCCGTTAAGGGTACCTTACCAGCTAAGGTAGAGTATGGCTCTCAGGTTTACAGCCTGAAAGTTTACGTTGTGCAGGGAAAGGGTCCCAGTCTCTTGGGAAGGGATTGGTTAAAACACATCAGGCTGAATTGGAAAGAAATACAAATGGTACATTCAGGGGCATCAGAAGAGCTTGGAAGGATGTTAAAAGAATATGAATGTGTCTTTTCAGCTGAGCTGGGTACCATCAAGTCATTTAAGGCCAAACTAGCACTTAAACAAGGGATTACACCCAAGTTTTGTAGGGCTCGCTGTGTGCCTTTTGCCTTGAGGGGTGCAGTTAAAACTGAGCTTGATCGTCTAGAGAAGTTGGGAATTGTGGAAAAAGTATCTCATTCAGATTGGGCTACACCCATAGTACCTGTGGTCACATTAAATCCTTGTTTAGACGTGGATCAGCACCCCTTGCCCAAGCCAGAAGAGTTGTTTGCGACCTTATCAGGGGGTCAACAGTTCTCCAAAATGGATTTAAGCCAGGCATACTTACAACTTGAGCTTGACGAGGAGTCAAAGAATTTGGTTACACTAAACACACACAAAGGGTTGTATAGGTTTACTTGCCTGCCATTTGGAGTTGCATCTACCCCTGCCATTTTCCAGAGGTTAATGGAGTCTGTGCTGTTGGGTATACCTCGGGTGTTGTGTTACATTGATGACATCCTCATAACAGGTGCAAACACTACTGAGCATTTGCAAAACATAGAGAAAGTATTGAAACAATTGGCGGCCTATGGTATTAAGGCCAAGATGGACAAATGTGCATTTCTAAAGGACTCCCTTGAGTTTTTGGGTCATGTCATTGATAAGGAGGGCATACACACATCACCTACAAAGGTCGAAGCTATTGAGCAGGTACCAATTCCCCAAAATAGGAAGGAACTGAGATCTTTTTTGGGGTTGGTTCATCCCCAATTTGTCTACCCTGCTAGGTCCACTAAATGATTTACTAAAGGGAAACCAGCTTTGGGTGTGGTGCAAGAAGTGTGAACAAGCTTTTAACACCGTGAAGAAAGTGTTAGCAAGAGCCCCAGTAATGGTGCACTATAACCCTCACTTACCTATCAAGCTAGCTGGGGATGCCTCTGCAACCGGGGTAGGGGCAGTGATTTCGCACATTCTCCCTGATGGAAGTGAACATCCAATAGCATATGCCTCTCGTACGTTGTCTCAGGCAGAGCGCAACTATGCCCAGTTGAAAAAAGAGGCACTGTCCTTGATTTTTGGTATCAAGAAATTTCATATTACCTGTATGGCCGGTCGTTCATCCTAGTTACAGATCACAAACCATTGCTGTGCATCTTGGGGCCCAAACAGGGAATTCCAGAACTTGCGGCTGCCAGATTGCAGAGATGGGCCCTCATTTTAGCAGCCTACAGTTACAAGATTGAGTTTCGCCCCACACAAGAACATGGAAACGTGGATGGACTGTCAAGATTGCCCCTTCCAGAAGTGACACACTCTGACCCAGATATCAATTCGCTGAACGTGTCACAGATTGAAGCCTTACCCGTGCAGGCTGATCAAGTACAAATTGACACATTAAGGGATCCTTTATTAAGTAAGGTAATCCAGTATGTGCGAGAGGGGTGGCCCTCAGTGGTAACAGATGAGTTGAAACCTTATTGGATTAGGAGAAATGAGCTATCAATCGAATGTAACTTTATTCTGGGGAATTCGTGTGGTAGTACCTCCCCAACTCCAGCATCAGGTGAAGGCAGAGCTACATAGGGACCATCCTGGAGTAGTGCGGATGAAGATGCTGGCTCGAGCTCATGTTTGGTGGCCAGGGTTGGACCTAGAGTTGGAGGATCTTGTAAAAGGATGCCTAAGTTGTCAGTCACATAAATATACACCAAGCGTTGCACCCTTGCATCCTTGGATTTGGCCGACACGTCCGTGGCGCCGTATTCATGTGGATTTTGCTGGCCCCTTCTTAAGCAGGATGTTTCTCATAGTGGTGGACGCTCATTCTAAATGGCCAGAGGTGATACCTATGTCTTCCACCACAGCTGTTCAGACTATTGAAGCCTTGAGACAGTTATTTGGATCATATGGTATTCCAGAGCAGTTAGTTAGTGATAATGGTCCTCAATTTGTGTCTGATGAATTTGCCATGTTCTTGAAGCAGAATGGAGTGAAGCATATCCAATGTGCCCCATACCATCCCTCCTCCAATGGGTTGGCAGAACGGTTTGTGCAGACCTTCAAGACTGCTATGAAGGTGAATGGAGCAAATTCAAGTAATCTGTCCCAAAAGTTAAACAGCTTCCTGCTCTCGTATCGTAATACACCACACACTACCACCAATTAAGCCCCAAGTACATTGTTTTTGGGACGGAGACTGCGATCCTTATTGGATTTGTTGAGACCCAGTGTAGATAAGACTGTATTTGATCACCAGGCTCAACAGAAAAAAACCCATGATGCTGGAGCCAGACTCAGAGAGTGTTTGGTTGGAGAACAAGTTCTAGCTTATGACCCCAGGAATAAGATGTGAAAAGAAGGTGTGGTCGTGGAAAGAAGTGGCCCAACCTCTTATGTGGTACAAATGCAAGGAGCAGAGGTGTTGTGGAAGAGGCATATTGACCACATTAAGCCACTCATATCAGAATCACCATCATTGCCACCAGTGATACCATTAAAGGATGGTAACCTGCCCTGTGTGACTGACCTATCACCAGTTAAACTGACTAATCCGGGACAAGACACAACTGAAGGTGCTACCCCTCCTACTGAGACTACGCTCACCCAAGACCCCACCCACACCTCAGCGCCGTTATCCAGCAAGAAACAGACGGCCACCTGACAGATTCTGATCTTAAGGAGGGAAGGAGATGTAGTGTATTGGATTGTAATAATTAGTGTAGGTCTGGGAACTGGTGTTGCGCATATATGTATATTGTATTTTTAATGTGGTGTCCTCGTGTGTGTATGCTGTCGCATTGCCATTACAACTTAGCTATCGAACTCTGACGTGAGACACTACAGTGGTACGTAACTAGTAGCGCAGGTCGTAGCAAATCGGTGCCCAAATCCGCGTATAAAAAGGCGCTTGCATCCAAAAGGAAATCACGTGAGCTCATTAGTGCCTAAAAGCCGTAAAAGGAAGCACTAAGAAAAAAGAAAACCCCTCATCTACAAGGTATTTCTGTTGTTCCTTTGTGTTATTATAATCATACGTGCTCGGCTCCAACGCCAGTCATGTAGTCATTTGGGTAGAAAAAAAAAAGAGGAAAATGCAAAGGCATCGGAACGATCAATATCCATGTGCATGTAGCACATCGAAATTTGGCTCTCTAACCTAATGATTCGTACAAAAATTGTCCATATGCGCGCGTGATAATTAACCTTCGAGCCACCCTCACCTTTCCAACTGACGTAAAACATCACAGTGCTCAGTTGTAACAGTGATCAGTATATATATAGAAAGAACTGAAAACACGATGCAACTCGGTTTTGAGAACAAATTAACGGTACAAACGTACATCAATTGTACATGTAGGGGAACTGTAATGTGCGCGATAGTACTCATCTGTCCTTTCTATAACGTAAAAACGACGCAGCCAGAAAGTCTTTGCCGCTAGAATCCTAAGAGCTCACAACAAAAACTGCGCTATTCTAAGGATGTTGAGCTTACGTGATTTCCGGTTGGATCCAAGCGCCAAATTTGTGCACCGATTCGCTGCGGCCTGCGCTACTACTTACGTATCACCTCCTCCTATAAGTTCAGCTTCCGCACAACAGTGAGCAGCACACCACCCAGACGCCATAATGCACACAGTAACATGTACCAGTGAAGGAGCAATGGTGCATGCATGCTGCTGCATTGTGCAGGTTTCAGTATGAATGTTAAAGCTGGTGATTATGAAGGGCACAGTTCACATATACCTGAGAAGCAAGCATCCGTGCAATTCTGTTCACCCTCCAGCAATGTAAATGAATATACATATTCTTAAATTGTTAGATTCTCTCTGACACGTTCAGACATCACACATGGTCCACTCACACACAAAGCATAATCCAATCACACACAACACATGGTCCGCTCATACATGTATAAGACATGCATATTCGTAATGATACGTCTGACCATGAATTTCTATGTTCGCTTAGGGGCTAGAATGTCTGGAATAATAGTTAGTTCTGCATGCGCTTAAGATTAATAACAATACAAGCCTTTTTAGGGAATCGATCAGACAGTTTTGAAGTGTATCTCATGATACTCAGTTAGCTCTTTTTGCGCCAAGTGCATATTAATATGCATGAGATCCTATACGTCCATCATGGATGCATAAAGATGACTAAATTCTTTGCAGATGAGAGTACATGCATGTATGCTACATAAGCTACTTTTGTTATAGAAACAAGCTTTGGGAATTTAATTTGTACAACTATTCAAATTCTTACAACGCTACGTAAACTGTCATACACTGAGTGTGCACTTTTTTCATGGAGGAGGAACTACTGCAAGTAGTAGCAGCAGCTGCACTCGGAGCTATAACTTAATATCATAAAATACACTGTACACACAAACACAACATTGTAGTCGATACTCCCCATTTGATGATGTGCTAGCTTTCTCACAACCTCCACTGCATGGTCAATTGTTGATCGCGAGCTAGGGTAATACATCTAGATCATATTATATTGCTTAGTGAGTCTTATAGCAAATCGCAGCAATTGTATAATTATCAGCAGACCGCTATAAAAGGGCAATGATAGGGTTTATATACATTTTACCAGCGCATGCGTAGAGCTACACAGCTAAACACCCACGCATACATACATACACCAAAAATATACGTCCAATTGCTACACTATCTCCTTTTGCAAAGAGGCACTCCCATAGCCGAAGCGTCACCAACCAGAATACCAGTCATAATGGGAGGGGGCGTGACGTGTTCGTTTTAGGTAGTGGGATGAGGTCATGTGGATTCTCGTTCAGGGGGCGATTGGCGTAACCGTTTCTGAGGTCTCGACATCGGGCTCCTTGTTATCACTGTCTTAGCCATCAGAATTGATACCAGATAGTGTGCTGTTTAGATGCGCCGCATCACCTGGTCCAGCTTCTTCCATATGTGTCCCTCCATTATTAGATTAGACATTTACATTAGATTAGACTAGTTACTTGTCTATCTGCTCTGATCCATGCACGGTCCATTCCACAGTTGCCTGCTGCTGTATTAATCGTCTATTTGCTCCACGACGGACTATTCCGTGATAATTATATACTTATATATCTGTCTGCTTCATAGCTGTATGCCATATACGGTCCATGAATTCCACAGTTGCCTGCTTTAGTTACTTGTCTTTCTGCTCGATAGCTGTCTGCCATAGGGTCCATTCCACATTTGCCTGCTGTAGTTACTTACTTGTCTGTCTGTACCATAGCTATCTGCCATATGGCATCCATTCCATGCACAGTTGCCTGCTGTATTTGCAGTTGCTTCCCTTCGTGTCCCCGTACCCCCTCCATATCCACATGCTTCATCACGTTCCCATGCCACCTCGTGCCTCCCTCCATGTCCACACACCTCGATCTCTCCATGTCCCATGCAATATTGTTCATGCAGAGGTCGTGTCGTGCATCATATACTGAGCAAAGTAACAGTTTTGAAGGATTCAACTGACTCACATGCACGTATATAGGAAGTCCATTTTTTTCTCCATGCATGCATGCAATCCGCATTAAAGTGATTGCTTAGTGCAATGTGATATAGCACTGGTGGCCATGGGCCTCAAGCCACAACAAGCTATAAGCAATTGGCCTCTCTGCTCTCTGTTAAATGGAACCATGCAGGCCTATAGCTTAACCATCATGTAGTTGAGATGCATGCCGCCTTGCGAGAGACACGCTGTCATCTTGGCCATTATATGTCTGATACATTGACCTGCATGGTGTCAAGAGAAGCCTTTTTACAGCTTGTACAATTGACTCTCATATTTTGTTCTAGTTTTTTTATTTATGTGAGTATACATGGTATATTGTATGTGTTATAGTTGTAAATGTGACCTATAGCGATCTGGCGTAAGTGGGTGTACACTATGGTGTACACACCACTTACGCCAGATGGTGTACACACCCTTACTTTTGCCGCATTGCTAGCTGCAATACGCCGCGCCGCCGTATATACGTTGTACACATGCACCATGCACTGCATTATACAGGGTGATCCAAAAGTCGCGCAAAATGTTTGAATTGCTATAACTCCAGAACTGAACATTGTAAAATTATGCTGTTTGAAGTAAAAATCATGCCAATGACTAACTTAAAGCTATTAATATAAAGTTATTATTAAGTTTATTTAATACATGCCAATGCATTGATCAACAAGCAACAACCCCCAGAGAGTGTGTAAAAATTAATTTTTATAGCTATTAATATTACTTATCACGTGATCTACCTTATCTAAGGTTTTTGCGGGAAAACCCCCGCTCAAAGTCAAGCTATAGCATATAAATCACCAATATCGCGGTAAATCTTTGCAAAGGAGCATCCAATAATCGTGCCAATAAACAGTTTACCATCTTGCCTGGTGCCTAACGAAGCCAAATGTTTAAAACGGAATTGATTAATTGGACTTGGGAAAAGCAGAGTTTGAATTATTAGACCCGTAGAGGAAGTCATACTCTAATTGTGGAACTAACAATTGCATTGATTCGTGTTTTGGAAGCAGAGTTTAAAGCTGTTGAAGTTAGGCAGCGCTTACGCATGCGCGGTATCCATATAAAATAACAAGAACGAGAGTTCCTCACGTGAACATAATTGAATAATTATTGCATTCACGTGATACATTGCCACAACACAGCCCCACCCTCCTAAACTTTGCATCTCTGCAACATCATATTGCGGGCACTTTGCATTCACCTATCCGAATAGTCATCGTGGCCCATGCAGATGCAGGAGCAAATATTGTAAAACCCAGTGTTTTTACCATCAATGACCCCAAGCCGTTAAATAAGTTGTTTCCCAGGCAGTGCTTCAGTGTTTTAAAAACACAGCATCTTTATAGAACCCAAATCATGCCATACCGCGCCGTTTGTAACAGCAGTAACGGTTTTAATAACAAACCAAACTCGGTGGGCATCATTTCAATTCGATCCATCGATCCGGCAAGTACGCGCGTACAGCACTGCAGCTACACGGGTGCATGTAACCACGTAGAGCAGAACGTGATTCATCAAAGACGCTATGGTATACGCGAATAGGTAAGCATCGGTTCAGAATGTAAGCCTACGTACTACGCACGGCGCATTCGTTTCCTGTTACAGACAGTATTCAGAGAAAACAGCGTCGTTTCGAGCAGAACCAACCCAACAACATGCAACTCGCTGAAACAGCTCGCACTGTAACGTCCCACCACGCTAAGGTACGTGTGCCTCAGGGGAGCAAGAGCCAAAGAAGACTCCCAATGGTGCACACATTATTAATTAAGAGATGACCCAATGACATTAAAGGGGGTTCCCATTAGAGGGGTCCCAATGGTCTGGACATCAAAGGAAATAAGAGGGTCTCTATCTCTTAGGTAGGACAGTGTCCATTGTCACAGAATGTGCATAGGGTGACTGCAGATGGAGCGAATGTGCTTCCACTGTATGCCTTGTTGACATATCAACAGGAATGGTAGGGGTGGTTAGAAAAATTCTTAGCTGATACCGCACTAGTGAGAAATGTGTGGGGAACACCCATGGTGTATTTTTGGTGTAATTTCTGGGACACTGTCAAGTGTCACAGAATGCATAGGATGACTGCAGATGGAGCGCATGTGCTTCCACTGCATACCTTGTTCACACATGTATACGGAGGGTAGGGGTGGTTAGAAAATGTTTAGCTGAGTCCCCACTAGTGAGACATGTGTGTGGTACACCACTGTTGAGTTGGTGTAATTTCTGGGACACTGTCAAGTGTCACATAATGCAATGGGTGACTGCAGAATGGAGCAAATGTGTTTCCACTGGATGCCTTGTTGAGCCATGTACAGGAAGGTTAGGGGTGGTTAGAAAAATGTTTAGCTGAGTCCCCACTAGTTGGACATGTGTGATTAACACCCCTGGTGTATGTTTGTAATTTCTGGGACTCTATCAAGTGTCACAGAATGCATAGGTTGACTGCAGATGGAGCGAATGTGCTGCCACTGCATGCCATGTTGACACATGTATAGGGAGGGTAGGGGTGAATAGAAAAATGTTTAGCTGAGTCCCCACTAGTGAAACATGTGTGTGGTACACCAATGTTGAGTTGGTGTAATTTCTGGGACTCTATCAAGTGTCACATAATGCATTGGTGACTGCAGATGTGCTTCCACTGCATACCTTGTTGACACAAGGGTAGTGGTTGTTTGAAAAATGTTTAGCTGAGTCCACACTAGTGAGACATGTGTGGGGAAGACCCCTGGTGTATTTTTGTAAATTCTGGGACTCTATCAAGTGTCGCAGAATGCGTAGGTGGACTGCAGATGGAGCGAATGTGCTTCCACTGCATGCCATGTTGAGCCATGTACAGGAAAGTTAGGGGTGGTTAAAAAAATGTTTAGCTGAGTCCCCACTAGTGAGACATGTGTGGGGAACACCCCTGGTGAATTTTTGTAAATTCTGGGACTCTATCAAGTGTCACAGAATGCGTAGGTTGACTGCAGATGGAGCGAATGTGCTTCCACTGCATGCCTTGTTGACACATTTACAGGAAGGGTAGGGGTGGTTAGAAAAATGTTTAGCTGAGTCCCCACTAGTGAGACATGTGTGTGGTACACCACTGTGGAGTTGGTGTAATTTCTGGGACACTGTCAAGTGCCACAGAATGCATAGAGTGACTGCAGAATTGAGCAAATGTGTTTCCACTGCATGCCTTGTTGAGCCATGTACAGGAAGGGTAGGGTTGGTTAGAAAAGTGTTTAGTTGAGTCCCCACTAGTGAGACATGTGTGGGGAACACCCCTGGTGTATTTTTGTAATTTCTGGGACACTATCAAATGTCACAGAATGCATAAGGTGACTGGAGATGTTCTTCCACAGCATGCCTTGTTGACACATGTATAGGGAGGGTAGGGGTGGTTAGAAAATTGTTTAGTTGAGTCCCCACTAGTAAGACAAGTGTGTGATACACCACTGTTGAGTTGGTGTACTTTCTGGGTCACTGTCAAGGCATTGGGTGACTGCAGAATGGAGCAAATATGTTTCTATTGCATGCCTTGTTGAACCATGTACAGGAAGGGTAGGGGTGGTAAGAAAAATGTTTAGCTGAGTCCTTAATCTGTGGGGAACACCCCTTGTGTATTTTTGTAATTTCTGGGGCTCTATCAAGTGTCACAGCATGAATAAGATCTGCTTCCACTGCATGCCTTGTTGACACATTTACAGGAAGGGTAGGGGTGCTTAGAAAAATGTTAAGCTGAGTCCCCACTAGTGAAACATGTGTGTGGTTCACCAATGTTGAGTTGGTGTAATTTCTGGGACACTGTCAAGTATCACAGAATGCATTGGGTGATTGCAGAATGGAGCAAATGTGTTTCCACTGCATGCCTTGTTGGGCCATGTACAGGAAGGGTAGGGGTGGTTAGAAAAATGTTTAGCTGAATCCTTAATGTGTGGGAAACACCCCTTGTGTATTTTTGTAATTTCTGGGACTCTATCAAGTGCCACAGAATGCATAATGTGACTGCAAATATGTTTCTAATGCATGCCTTGTTGACACATGTATAGGGAGGGTAGGGGTGGTTAGATAAATGTTTAGCTGAGTCCCCACTAGTGAGACATGTGTGTGGTACACCACTGTTGAGTTGGTGTACTTTCTGGGACACTGTCAAGGCATTGGGTGACTGCAGAATGGAGCGAATATGTTTCTACTGCATGCCTTGTTGAGCCATGTACAGGAAGGGTAGGGGTGGTTAGAAAAATGTTTAGCTGAGTCCCCACTAGTGAGGCATATGTGGGGAAGACCCCTAGTGTATGTATGTAATTTCTGGGACTCTATCAAGTGTCACAGAATGCATAGGATGACTGCAGATGGAGTGAATGCGCTTCCACTGCATGCCTTGTTGACACATGTATTCGGAGGGTAGGGGTGGTTAGAAAAATATTTAGCTGAGTCCCCACTAGTGAGACATGTGTGTGGTACACCACTGTTGAGTTGGTGTTATTTCTGGGACACTGTCAAGTGCCACAGAATGCATAGAGTGACTGCAGAATTGAGCAAATGTGTTCCACTGCATGCCTTGTTGAGCCATGTACAGGAATGGTAGGGGTGGTTGGAAAAGTGTTTAGCTGAGTCCCCACTAGTGAGACATGTGTGGGGAAGACCCCTGGTGTATATTTGTAGTTTCTGGGACTCTATCAAGTGTCACTGAATGCATAGGATGACTGCAGGTGGAGTGAATGCACTTCCACTGCATGCCTTGTTGACACATGTATAGGGAGGGTAGGGGTGGTTAGAATAATATTTAGCTGAGTCTCCACTAGTGAGACATGTGTGTGATACACCACTGTTGAGTTGGTGTACTTTCTGGGACACTGTCAAGGCATTGGGTGACTGCAGAATTGAGCAAATGTGTTTCCACTGCATGCCTTGTTGAGCCATGTACAGGAAGGGTAGGGGTGGTAAGAAAAATGTTTAGCTGAGTCCTTAATCTGTGGGGAACACCCCTGGTGTATTTTTGTAATTTCTGGGACTCTATCAAGTGTCACAGAATGCATAGGGTGACGGCAGATGTGCTTCCACTTCATGCCTTGGTGACACATTTACAGGAAGGGTAGGGGTAGTTAAAAAATATTTAGCTGAGTCCCCACTAGTGAGACATGTGTGGGGAAGACCCCTGGTGTGTTTTTGTAAATTCTGGGACACTATCAAGTGTCACAGAATGCATAGAGTGACTGCAGAATGGAGCGAATGTGTGTCCAGTGCATACCTTGTTAAGCCATGTACAGGAAGGGTAGAGGTGGTTAGAAAAATGTTTAGCTGAGTCCCCACTAGTTAGACATGTGTGAGGAACACCCTTGGTATATGTTTGTAATTTCTGGGACTCTATCAAGTGTCACAGAATGCATAGGGTGACTGCAGATGGAGTGAATGCGCTTCCACTGCATGCCTTGTTGACACATGTATAGGGAGGGTAGGGGTGGTAAGAGAAATGTTTAGCTGAGTCCCCACTAGTGACACGTGTGTGGTACACCAATGTTGAGTTGGTGTAATTTCTGGGACGCTGTCAAGTGTCACAGACTGCATTGGGTGACTGCAGAATTGAGCAAATGTGTTTCGACTGAATGCCTTGTTGAGCCATGTACAGGAAGGGTAGGGTTGGTTAGAAAAATGTTTATCTGAGTCCTTAATGTGTGGAAAACACCCCTTGTGTATTTTTGTAATTTCTGGGACTCTATCAAGTGTCACAGAATGCGTAAGGTGACTGCAGATGTGCTTCCACTGCATGCCTTGTTGACACACTTACAGGAAGGGTAGGGGTGGTTAGAAAAATGTTTAGCTGAGTCTCCACTAATGAGACATGTGTGGGGAACACCACTGATGTATGTTTGTAATTTCTGGGACTCTATCAAGTGTCACAGAATGCGTAGGTTGACTGCAGATGGAGCGAATGTGCTTCCACTGCATGCCATGTTGACACATGTATAGGGAGGGTAGGGGTGAATAGAAAAATGTTTAGCTGAGTCCCCACTAGTGAAACATGTGTGTGGTACACCAATGTTGAGTTGGTGTAATTTCTGGGACACTGTCAAGTGTCACAGAATGCTATGGGTGACTGCAGAATGGAGCAAATGTGTTTCCACTGCATGCCTTGTTGACACATTTACTGGAAGGGTAGGGGTGGTTATAAAAATGTTTATTTCAGTCCCCATTAGTAAGACAAGTGAGTGATCCACCACTGTTGAGTTGGTTACTTTCTGGGACAATGTCAAGGCATTGGGTGACTGCAGAATGGAGCAAATGTGTTTCCACTGCATGCCTTTTTGAGCCATGTATAGGGTTATTTGAAAATTGTTTAGCTGAGTCCCCACTAGTGAGACATGTGTGGGGAAGATCCCTGGTGTGTTTTTGTAATTTCTGGGACTTTATCAAGTGTCAGAGAATGCATAGGGTGACTGCAGAATGGTTCGAATGTGCTTCCACTGCATGCCTTGTTGACAGATCTATAGGAATGGTATGGGTGGTTTGAAAACTGTTTAGCTTAGCGGTCCCCAGTAATCAAACATGGGTGTTGAACACCAGTGGTGTGTTTGTAGATTCTGTCTGGTTCTCCATCACAGGAACAGTGGGGTGTTTCAGACTGTTACTGATAGATTTTTATCTCTCTTTCTGACTGCTAAAAGTAGCTTGTGTGTCATATACATTCGCTCCATCTGCAGTCACCCTATGCACATTCTGTGACAATGGACACTGTCCTACCTAAGAGATAGAGACCCTCTTATTTCCTTTGATGTCCAGACCATTGGGACCCCTCTAATGGGAACCCCCTTTAATGTCATTGGGTCATCTCTTAATTAATAATGTGTGCACCATTGGGAGTCTTCTTTGGCTCTTGCTCCCCTGAGGCACACGTACCTTAGCGTGGTGGGACGTTACAGTGCGAGCTGTTTCAGCGAGTTGCATGTTGTTGGGTTGGTTCTGCTCGAAACGACGCTGTTTTCTCTGAATACTGTCTGTAACAGGAAACGAATGCGCCGTGCGTAGTACGTAGGCTTACATTCTGAACCGATGCTTACCTATTCGCGTATACCATAGCGTCTTTGATGAATCACGTTCTGCTCTACGTGGTTACATGCACCCGTGTAGCTGCAGTGCTGTACGCGCGTACTTGCCGGATCGATGGATCGAATTGAAATGATGCCCACCGAGTTTGGTTTGTTATTAAAACCGTTACTGCTGTTACAAACGGCGCGGTATGGCATGATTTGGGTTCTATAAAGATGCTGTGTTTTTAAAACACTGAAGCACTGCCTGGGAAACAACTTATTTAACGGCTTGGGGTCATTGATGGTAAAAACACTGGGTTTTACAATATTTGCTCCTGCATCTGCATGGGCCACGATGACTATTCGGATAGGTGAATGCAAAGTGCCCGCAATATGATGTTGCAGAGATGCAAAGTTTAGGAGGGTGGGGCTGTGTTGTGGCAATGTATCACGTGAATGCAATAATTATTCAATTATGTTCACGTGAGGAACTCTCGTTCTTGTTATTTTATATGGATACCGCGCATGCGTAAGCGCTGCCTAACTTCAACAGCTTTAAACTCTGCTTCCAAAACACGAATCAATGCAATTGTTAGTTCCACAATTAGAGTATGACTTCCTCTACGGGTCTAATAATTCAAACTCTGCTTTTCCCAAGTCCAATTAATCAATTCCGTTTTAAACATTTGGCTTCGTTAGGCACCAGGCAAGATGGTAAACTGTTTATTGGCACGATTATTGGATGCTCCTTTGCAAAGATTTACCGCGATATTGGTGATTTATATGCTATAGCTTGACTTTGAGCGGGGGTTTTCCCGCAAAAACCTTAGATAAGGTAGATCACGTGATAAGTAATATTAATAGCTATAAAAATTAATTTTTACACACTCTCTGGGGGTTGTTGCTTGTTGATCAATGCATTGGCATGTATTAAATAAACTTAATAATAACTTTATATTAATAGCTTTAAGTTAGTCATTGGCATGATTTTTACTTCAAACAGCATAATTTTACAATGTTCAGTTCTGGAGTTATAGCAATTCAAACATTTTGCGCGACTTTTGGATCACCCTGTATACATCGCATAATTATATAATAATGTTATAAAAATGCTTCTCGTTTGAATCGCTAAATGTTCCGATCGCGAACGGTTAAAGCTATTAACTTCCTATTTTCAACACTTCATACTACACCATTTCCCTATGAAATTCATTTTGGGGTCTTGCACTTGCTCTGTGCCAGTATTGTAACGTTCGATACAAACCCACCATAACTTTAGGTAGGAGTTATCAATACGCTTCAAATTCGGTTTTTAGGTAGAGAGGTCCTATACCTATCGATTTGTTCTGTTCGTTAATTTTTACGTCATCCGTTACGGAGATACAGCGGCGCAAAGTTGGCACAAGTTTCCCGCTCCAATCGCGCCCTTGTATACGTGCGTGAACCGCTCTTCCATACCAAATATGAATATGCAACTACTTCCTGTGGGCTGAGACTTTGATATTAACTTATAGCCACACCTATACTGCGCTAGCTAGCTGGGTAAGTATTTGAACTATAGTCTCGGCCTGTCACAGTAACTGTTGATATTCGTTATCTTCTGTGTAGATAAACGATATGCATGGCGACGACGCGACGTCCACTGAAGACAAGCTCGTAAGAGTTTCAATCGGCGGACGAGTTCGAGCGGTACGGATACGACGAGAGACATTCAAGATACAAAGAGGATGGGGAGATCGAGAACGGTAGTGACGGCGGTAATACCACTGACGATGGTGGTTGTAGGGAGTAGGGTAAATTAAGGTAATTTCGCCAGGGGGGGGGGGGGGTATGTTCGCCACCCTTAACTTCAAACGCGGCGCTAGGGCTTACCTGACGTTTTAACATCGCAGCAAAATATGGGAAATATTAGTACATGGAGTCTGTGTTTACGGCCCACAATTGAAGTTCTATTAGTCATTTCGGTTCTTACAAAAAAATATCAAAAACTAAGCTACCTCAATTTTCGGCAAAAGTGCATGGTGCGGTAAACAACGCGCAATTGGAAGTGTGTTTACCTGGTGCAAGTCGCTGTCCGTAAAATACGTATTTATGATCTGTTTAAAATCTTGTTATTAGAGAAGAGTGGTGATTTCTGGATAGCTTTGGAATTAGGGTGGGTGGTGGAGATCCAATCGTAAATTACGCTTTTAAGCAGTATTCGCCACCCCTGGCGACAACTCAAACTTTCTGAAATGACGAAGTGAAAATAGTCAAAATAGCTACCATTAGGCCTATAAATGTTTGCTAACAATTATATATAAGTACTGTAAGTTGTTCATGTTGGGAAGGAGTGTTCGCCATGGGGGCGTGGCCTTCTTTCCATACACACGTAATGGAATGTGCATGCATAGATATATATTTTTTCTGACACTTCATGCTTCAAATGGTTTCTTTTCGTTTCTGGCCTTCTAATTAAACTCAGTCCTGTTGCTTGAGCCAACTCGAACCCTTGGATCTGTATGTTTTAACTAACTGCAAGCCACGGATGTACCATAGATTATTAACCTTACGGAACGGGATTGGAAACGCTATATCCATTCCAATTCAACGCAATGTGTCGTCATAGTTTCGCATGAATCTAATTACTTAGAAGCAAGTCCTAACAGGGCCGTCGAGAGCTGGCACGGTCCCCAGGGCTATATAGCCCTTCCGGGCCCCATTAAGGCCACTTTGAATTGCAAAGTTGGTTCCCGTGACAGCCGCCAAGCGAATCGCGTTTATTATTAGAGGATTGCACTGACGTCACGCGCATCGTGTGTTGTTTACATGTAGTTACGTAACTTACGTCGCATGTATGTTGCATACAAGTTGCTATAAATATGTACCACGTGAGCGTACGACATCTCCGATATTCGTTACCGTCCGGTTATTGTTTATCTCGTACCCACGCGGTGTATGTTTATAGCAACATACTGTATGATGTAAGCTGCGCGTGACGTCAGGGTGCAACTCTCTATTAAGATGATCGTTAGTATAGATTGATGTCATGAGAATCGGCTACGTAGAAAAGCCCCCAATGTCGATGCATGTGGTTCCAATTGTAAAGACCAATCATCAGTAATGTGCAGTCATTCTGAAGAAAAAATATCATTACCGGTAGAGCTTCAAGATATTTACTGGGGTCATTGAAAATTAAAATAGACCCTTCCCTTTAACGGCGTAAGGAATGCAATTTGCTAATTTTACGTCACGTCCGGAGTTCTTCCTGCTGGTGATGTAATGTGTCATGTGTAAAAATGACTCGCAAGGTGGATAACAAGGGTGTATCTATGTCACTGCGCGAGACCATATCGTATGCAGATCTGCATTTTCCGCACATACTCTTCGATATGTATCCCCATATGAACCGTATGCAGTTTTCCATACGATTCATATGCAGAGTCAGCATAACTACCGATTCGGACTGATCACTCATACGAATGGTATCATGGTCTGCATACTATCTCTGCATACTAATTGTTATGCATCTGCATGCGTCGTGCAGACTCGCTATATGGCACCTCATACGAAGCGTATGGTGCATTGTATGGAACTCCTTTATAGGTCTGCATATGGAGTAGTATAACCAGTACCCAAAACCATCCAATTAAAGATAATAAAACTGTTTTTAATAATACCAGCAATATTTTCAACTTATACATTAGAAAGTTTGAATTACAAGTCCAGACGATGAATTTTCAGATGCCGCTGCTTGGCACACACTGGTGATGGCATTAGGATTGGGGGCATCCATCAGGGGGTGGCCTTTTCAAGGGTTAACCAATGGTTGTTCTTCCACCCTCAATCCCGCATGACGCTGTTCTCGTGCTGCTAGCTTATCCTAAGTGTCCGCCGCACTGTAACAACAGAAGATAAAAGTCAAAGCTTTCAAAACTGACTTACCCTGTGTCAGCGTGATTGCGTGCGTGAAACTCTCGGCGAGAATCAGCTGTGCTATTTCAAGATATCTGTGGATATAGCAGCTCGAGATATGCACTAACATATGTACATCGAGAACGTACCGGCTGCGGCCGAGTGAGTTCTTTCTTTATAGCCAACGTTGAACCGTTTTTCTGACTGCGATGTAACTCTGCAAATGAAATAATAATCAGCAATACGATTAGATCACTTACAGTGAGTTCAATAAAATCGTCTCTATAGGAATGCAAAATATATGTATACATTATAGAACGTATAATCATAGATATTTAAGTAAGGGGATTGGAAACGCATCACGTGAGCGCATGATTGTACATGTACACTCCTCGACACGGTTATTATTACCCTTAAACCAACGAAGACTTGAAAACTGCTGCTACTGTGTGATTTGTTTTCGTCCTAAAACGGTCATATTACATCTTGCTACGTGTCTGTAAGCCATTCTTTAACTGGCACGGCTCTTTGCTCGTATTGTTTGCTTGCTGAACGCGATTTTCTAGTACCTTACGCGACTCGGTTACGGACTGTACCTTTTATTTTTGACCAGTTCATCTCAGCGCGATTCTGTTACTACTACGTCGTTGGTAGGTCATATTTGTATGCCTTTCCTTAATTTTGTGTACGGAGGACTGTTCTTTTGTTCGCAACCTCCATTCTAGTACGTAAGAAGCGTAAATGGAGTTACTTTGGCACTGTACCTTTTTCTATGATTCTACAGGTGCTGGCGCGCTAAACGTTGCATATTTTAGATGTGCACAGTGTGCTACGTGCCTATTGGCTGTCATTTTCCCATTCACCGTATCGCCTTAGGAGAGGTAACGAAGCTAAGGAGTGAAGCATTTATCGATTTTTAATGGGTGTAAGACATTATGAGTGTGTAGAAGAAAGTATGACTGGAAAAAAAAAGGCTTTGCTTGTCCCTATACGGTGACACTATACCACTCGCAAAGATGTGAACCTGTGATCCTGACGTCTCGGTCCCTATAGTCTTGGCATAAAACAGCTGCTGCGTGCGATATGATTTTCTAATTGTAGGCGTAACACGGACTGTACGCCACTAATTAGATTCATTGATCCGTTTCCAATCCCCTTACTTTAATATCTATGGTATAATCTATAGTCCTTTCGCAATCGGCGTACCGTACATCTTCGGCTACTTTACTTCCATTATGCTCGGCAAGGCTTGCACCTTCTTTTACTGCGCACGAACGAGGCGTAATGCTCTCTGAGGTGAACCGCCTTGTCAGCTGGATTTGGCGCTTCGATTGGTGCAACATTTGGTCAGAGATTCTACTGATACATCATCTCTGATTTGGTGTAGCATTTTAGTGGTAGAGTAGATCTAGACTTACAAGATTTCAGCATTACTGATGCATGTTGCCGCGGGTCATTCTGTAGTTTCACTTGTCCGCACGATCCAACACTTCTTGCTGACAGCTGCTGCTTGGTTGAATATGACACGCGCATGCGTGATGGTTTTTATCAATTAATATTTTTTTTTAAATTATTGTCAAATATTCTCAGACACTTACATGTATTCAGCCATTTAGTAGATAACATCAAGCTAAAGGTCTTTTTTATTTGGTCTAATGGTATAATAGTCTTTTGAAACTAGTACCCTCGAGCGCTAGAGCCCGGATAAATCATATACTCAATGAATTTGTTTTAGTGTGTACACCATAGCCTTAAATGGTTTGTTTGTACCGGCTGCAGAAAAACCTCAAGATTGTGGATAGACCTTCTCATGAGATCAAAAGGTGTGTGTGTGTGTGTGTGTGTGTGTGTGTGTGTGTGTGTGTGCGTGTGTGTGTGTGTGTGTGTGCGCGTGTGTGTGTGTGTGTGTGTGTGTGTGTGTGTGTGTGTGTGTGTGTGTGTGTGTGTGTGTGTGTGTGTGTGTGTGTGTGTGTGTGATGTTACATAATCTATTGACCAAGCAAGGTACTTAATCAAAATCAATTGCAAAGGACAGTATTGATCTTGATATGCAAGTTCTAAGTTCAAACCAGTTAATAGTAGGCCTCACTTCAGACAGCATGTTTCAAGGTAAGAAGTTGCTGTTGGGTCAAAGTGTCAGTACAAAAGCAGCTATACACAAAATCACATTTTTAGCAGATAGGAAAGAGGAGTGGAAGGAATATTAGAAATAGTGAGAAAGGATGGGTAGGGGAAGGAAATGAAGGGAGAGGAGATGGAAGGAGGGGACCAGCGAAGAATAAGTGGAGGGAACTCCGAAGGAAAGCTGGAGGAAGAAGCGAAGAAGGGAGGGAGAGAGGGAATAAAGGAGGTTGGAGGAGGATGGACAAAACATAAGTAGGGAAAGTGGGAAGGCTGGGGAGGAGAGGAGTGGGGAGAGTGAGGTAGGAGAGTGGGGAGAGGTAGTATAAAGGAGAGATGGAGGGAGGAGTGGAAGAGGGAGTGAGGATGGGGAGAGTTGGGAGACGGAAGGACAATAGGGAGGAGAAAGAAAAAAGAATAAAGCACACAAGTTTCCCATTGGCTAACCTGTGCACATATTTATACATAAGGTCTGCTGGGGCTTATGTAACAGCTCTCTCCATGTTCAGTAAACTGTCATTATGGGCATACAGCTATGGACACAAAAATGTTTTAATGCTTTTACAGCAACCAATATACATGCACACCCCCACACCGTAAGAACTTGCCTCTCCCTGATGACCATCTACAGAAATGGACACAAGAACCTCTGATCTAGCTCCCTTGCCAAACTGGAGTGAATGTTTGTACATAGCATATCTGCAAAGAGGACCTTTTACATGCACATGCTTTAACCCATATACCAGTGGTATTATAGCCATATCACACCAGCCATCCAGCAATCATGCCTACAATACAGTAGACCTTAAAAAAAAATGGACCCCACAGAATATCATACTTGTACCTACTATCAAGATGGAAGATTGAGATTCTCTTTAAAACCACTTCGAAATACTAAAGGTACAGAGTTTCTGGTGTTCTGTCCCAGACCTTGATGGGGAACATACAATCCCCCTGGGGTTGTAAGGGTGACACTCAGACAGGTTTACACCCTTCCCATCCCCTCCCCCCCATATAAAAAAAATAGTAGGCAAGTGAATAGGAATAGGAGAGAAGAGAGAGGAGGGTGAAATGGTATGATCAGAGAAAGTTGAAACGGAGAGGTGGAAAGGACATCGATGGAATAGAGAAATTCTTACAGATGCTCACCTGAAGAATATTTGCTCATTTAATATAAAGAGAAAGTAGCGAGTATATGAAGTAGCCTGGAAAGATAAGCATACGTAACTCGTTAGCATGCACGCGCGCACTAGCTTTATACATGTATAGTATGTCTATGCCTATGCAATGGTTCATGCCATATTGCTGCGTGTACTACGCACCGTACGCCATGCACGGTGTTCTGTGTGCGGCCCAATAGCTAATAGGGCCCTTACCTTTGGAGTTTGGACTTGTGGAAAGAGTCTAGTCGATCGACACTTAAACAGCCAAAGTACAGGCACCTCTCTTTCAGCCATAATTTAAAATTATTTTTAAAATGACTTTTGATAATATTTCCGGCCAATCTAAAGTCGGCATGTAAGTTTCGACCAGTATACCTCACAAATTTTAGAATGGACTGTATACCAGCGTGCATGTCGTCATTGACCATCTGTTCCTATTTACTTGCCATACGTTGCAGTTTTAAGATATTTGATGTACTTGTGCAGATGGGCGGGGCACGTAAACACCCTGTCTCAAGCCGTCAAGGCCTGGTTAGATCCACGGTTAGAAGAACTTGTGGATGCTAACGTGGTCAATTGCAAGTCCACACCATTGAACAGCACTAACTCATGAAGTAAAATCGATACTGTACTATAATTAAGGTATAAAATTATACTGTAAGATAATTACATGTAGACCATTTGTGTCTATAATATTACATTACCTACCACCTAGACTAATATATATATATATATATGATTATTATAATAAATAATACTATATGCATGCATACATGATCGCGATCGACGATCGGAATGCATTCTAGCAGAGCATGCACATATGCATGTACTAAGCTATATCAGTTTAGCTTAGCAGGCCGGTCAGGACAGAAGTTCGCGTATATTGTTTATACATATGCATGTTCTTATATTTTAGTTGTACCTACATGTAACTCTAACTTGAACCTCTGGTCTATTATAAATTTATAGGTTTATTTCTTCCCCATATTAAACAATATATAATTATGCATGCATATGCATGTCGGACATATATGTATGCATAAACTATTATGCACCATACATGTGTATACTGCATTGTATTGTGTGCATATTACGACGACGACGTATATATACATGTAAAAACTATCTGCCTCGATCACGTCACTCAGATCATGTATCAACTGTACTAAGTTTTTGTTAATAATAATAATATACGCGTAATACGCCTACATGTATAGCTATACGTTACCTTGTATACATGAAAAGATGTATATATATGCTGGCCGCGGAGTTGGCCTATAACACAAAATCCGAGGTTACATCATAAGCTAGCTCCAGACTCTTAGCTTATAACAGTATCATCTTGTTGCATTTAAGTTGACTGCATGTAGATCGATCGTGATGGCTTATGGGGCGTGGCACAATACATCTTATGTAATATCAAACACTTTGATTGCAAAGTATCTTCGAGGTCGTGGTATATCTGGGTCAACATAACTACATGTATATTAATATTATATTGGAGCAATTTGTATGATCATCAGTTCATGATTAAAAACAAACACATGAACAATATTACACCAAAAATTAGGGTGTTCAAAGGAATCTTATACAGGAGTTCTTTGATGAGATCTTGAACTAGATCAAAATATGCAGATCCATGTAGTACCAGGGTGACATAAATTACACATTCACACTTTATAATGACATACATACATGCACATAGATCTGTAGTCACATACACAGTCAGTAGCGGATCCAGGGGGGGGGGGGGGCACAACGGGCCCGTGCCCCCCCCCCCCCCCCCCCCCCCCCCCCCCCCCCCCGAGGGTCCCGCCCCTGCATGCGTATACACGTACATGTACGACTATGTGTACGCGAACGTAAGCAAACGCAGCGCAGAGATATAGCTACGGCAGAACTGGCCTATTATACGTACGCCTACGTACATAATGATACATGGGTCAGGGCCAAGTATGAATATGATTGCTTTTATCGCGTGATGTATAAGCATTTGGCTCTTCAATAGAAGTACAGGCAGAGATCATTTGCCGACCGTTTAGCGTATGTTATTCAATTTTCCCTCTAGAGAGCATATCGAAAAGTACCAAAAACTGAGCATAGCCCCAAAATTAGCTATAGCCCATATATTTCCGTGGAGGCAAACAAAGCAATTAACGCCCACGCGTCATGTGACCATATGAAAAAGGTAGCATTTCAATATTTTCTAAACGAATAAACGGTGAGTTCAACTTCAGGACTTGTACTATCAACGGCGATGCATCGGCGCATTGAACATATAGCGGCTGAGCTCTTGATCTGTCGCTCCCCAGCCTCGATCAGTAATTACATTTTTAGTGCAGTTTTTACGTACTTTTTGGGGGGATTTCTACGCAAAAAGCGTTGGCTTCTGGGGCTCCGCCCCAGACCCTGGTGGGGGAGCTTACAGCGCTCCCCCACACCCCCTAGCTGGGCGGGAGGGGTGCCCCCCTCCCGCACCCTCCCCGGGCTGGCCCCGCCTACTACTTCGCCCCACCCCTTGTCACACCCTCGCCGGTGCCCCCCCCCCCTCCCAATTCCTGGATCCGCCACTGACAGTGGTGTTGAGAGTGACGTACATCTTAGCAGGGAGCAAGTAAATACCTGCCCACATTCACACATCCTGCAAGTCAGTTGGTCCTTTACACAGATGTCTGTACATACGTGTGTACATGTAAACATTTAAGTGAACATATATGTACAATGCACTATCATTCCAAACAGCACCCACCTTGTTCCTTAAAATTCCCAGGTACATGGGAATGTCATTTTGTTTCAAGGAGCAACACTCTTACCTGCATATACATGTGTACATTTCAGTGAACAAGGAAAATGCCTACATTCCAAATAGCGCCCACCTTACACCTTAATAATACAATGCTGGCACTATGGGGACACCATTCTGGTTCAAGGTGAGGCCAAGAGGAACACTAGGAAACAGATGTCTGTACCTGTATTGGTATAAACAAATACAACAGCATGCCATCTTACTGCTGAAATTTTACGGGCGTATGCAACCTTCATTAGCAAGCACATTGGGGATCTCATTGTGGCCCCTCCCCTCTCCCTTCCCATATGCCCAAACTCCCATTGCAAACCCCTCCACTTCCCATGTGCCCCTCTTTTCATGCACTCACTCATCACATGACACTTTCTCTCCATCTACACAATAAGTCTTCTGGTTCAATTAAGGTCATGCAGGCCAGAGAAACACATTTGTACTTGTACATTTACATGTAAGTGACGTTTGTAATGCGGGAACATGGACATCACCCTCATTCCAAATAGCACACACCTTACTCCTAGCATAGCAGGCACAGTGGGGACTTTATTCTGGTTAAAGGTCAAACCAGAGAAACACACCCACACAGATGTCTGTACCTGTCTACAACAACCCTTTGCCTTCATTCCTACCCCTGCCCACCTGAAAAAAATCTTGGAATCATTTGTATCTTTAGTTGACACTAAAGACTGGAAAGAGGCACAATAGAAATATCCTAATTTTGCCAATGCAAAATTACTATCCAACCTTTTTCTGAAGTGCAACTTTAATCCAATCCCAGCTGCTTTTACTGATTATTGCTCAAGGGCTGTTAGGTGTGTACATATTTATACCACATGAATGAATTATTGCATTATGTTACATGTATCTTATATTTCAATTTAGATCGAAAACAGCTCATTCAAGCCCCTCAGATATTAATGCACAATCACTTATTGTGTGGTCAGATGAGAGGACAAACTCAACTGTCCTTCTACCAAAATGCATTTCCTCAATTACTTACGAAGACATCAAAACAACCATTTCATGTTTTGCAGGCTTTAGCCTCTCCTTCTTTGTCTTGGATAACGAAGAATGTGAAAATGTGAGTTTGCTGGAGTTTCTTTTGCATTAACAATTTAGCACATAGAATATGACATATCCTAAATTTCATCTACAGATAGAATCTTATTTACGGACAGTGAAGGCCATAAATACAGCTTCAAACATTACAACATATTCTCTCGTTGTATTTACATCAGCATATGAACTGGAAGGGCTATGTGAGCTGCAGAGGCAACTTAGCTCTGCAAATATGCTAGTGCAGACAGCATACTACCGATCAGTGGATCCCCTTCAGGTACTTTTGTGGTACATGTATTACACTTTCAAACAATCAAAATAATGTCAAACACCTCAGGATCTTTGCTGAAGCAAGTCCTGATACCATTCCTGATTGCTGTATCGAACAAGACCTGCATAAAAGATAACCTTTTTACTGGTGCAAATATGTATGAAGAACTTATCTCCAGTCTATCAACTGAGAATGATTTAGTTCTGTCCTGTGGAAAAGAAAAAAGTGAGTTATACTTACAGGCACTCAATATGTATCAGCTTTGGTAGACTTGAAATTTCTACGCATCCAAAAGTAAAGTTTATCAGCTTTGGTAGACTTCAAATTTCTAAGCATCCAAAGTGAGGTATAAAACAGTTTTGTTACACTTGAAATTTCTAAACAGCAAAAGTATATCAGCCTTTTGGTAGACTAGAAATTTCTATGCGTTCAAAAGTGAGGTATATCAGCTTTGGTAGACTTGACATTTCTATCAGTGAGGTAAATCAGCTTTGGTAGACTTGACATTTCTATCAGCGAGGTATATCAGCTTTGGTAGACATGACATTTCTATCAGTGAGGTATATCAGCTTTGGTAGACTTGAAATTTCTATGCTTCCAAAAGTGAGGTATATCAGCCTTTGGTAGACTTGAAATTTCAAGTGTACGAAGCTTATTGTATAAATGCTAAAGATGCATACCTTGCATTGAACTTTTAATATATACTTATTGCATGCATAATCATGCACCCTGATTTTCCATTTGCATTCAGCCATTCCTATAGTTGCCATGAAAAATTGATGGAATGCTATGGTGCTGCATGAAGCAAGTTAGCCAGCTAACCAAAGATGGAGAAGAAAGAAATGATGATGAAGAAGAACGAGAACAACGTGAACCCAGTGAAGAATATGGATTGTTGCATTGATTATGAGCACTAGGGTGTATTACATATATTCTGTTGTTTTGTACAATAATTACAAGTAAATAAAAAACGTTCTCTATGAGAAAGTTGGTGGCATATAGGATTTGAAGGCAATGGTGGTATAAAAAGGAAGGAAACAAGGGTCTAATAATAAGGGAAAATGGAATAGTCCTATATTTAGCACATTTCTACATGTAGGATATAGTATGTTGTTCGTGTGCTAAATATAGGACTATTCCATTTTCCCTTATTATTAGACCCTTGTTTCCTTCCTTTTTATACCACCATTGCCTTCAAATCCTATATGCCACCAACTTTCTCATAGAGAACGTTTTTTATTTACTTGTTTCATTAATTTTTGTTCATACCAATTATTAGTCTCGGCCCCAGACCCGTTTGCAGCAGCGGATGGATTACATCACTGCCCAAGGATGATCATTGTTACGTACATTTGGGTTTGGAGAGCCTACCCCAGCCTGGTAGCTTAATCGATTCATGCGTGCGTATCGAAGGCTGTGATATCTGGACATGTGTCTAAAACCAAGGTAAAGACATTTTAGTAGGGGGCTAAAATCTGTTGCCATACGCTTGTTTAGCCCATCGCGTTCACCGATCTGAGAGTATCATTGCGGTGCTAGCCCTTTAATGTACAGTTGTCATCCCGAGAAAGTTCATTTGCACTGAGGCACACTGGTAGCTGTAGGACCCACTGCTTTATCTTGGTGGTGTTCCATACAGCTGCTATTTTTTTCTGCATGGTGTTGGTAGAGGCTCAGAACCAAATGTCACACCACCATTTTTGCAACTGACAGAAGACACTGACACACATTTCTACAGAGTAGATAAAGAAACATGACTAATACACTCAACTCAATGCAGCATTCATTTACCTTGATATTGGACCAACATCTTTACACTATATCCAGAACATTAAAGCCATATCAGCTAACAGCCGAACACAATAGTGGGAAGGGCTAAACTTCATGGCATGCTCAGGCAGGCCATTGACACCTATGCATACCCCAACAGGTCTTCAAATGGAGAATGCCCTTAGACTTCTGCAGAATGATGTGGCTTGCTGCCTCCATATCTGCCTTGATCCCCCCCATCCACCTTGCTGTAACACCTACATGTATAGCAAATTTCTATAAAATATTATACTGTATGACCACAATGATAACACATAATTTTGCCTCCCACCTCATTTATAGTCAAATGTGTCTGAGCTGTCATTAGGATGACTGCATCTCCATATGTGACCACAGCACAAATTTAAATATCACATTTAACACCATCACCAACTCCACCATATCTCCACCATATCACCAAGACAAAAACGGTGAATTTCAACATCTGACATCCACCTAGTCAGGACAAGTGCTATATGCACCATCACCAAATCCACTCACTCCATCACTTAGCAATCTCCAATGTGCACACTATACCTTCATTAAACTGCCATTGCATTGCCAAACTAATCCTCTTTCCAATTTTAGGATAAGCACCACACACTTATCGTTCACTTTTGTAGCCCCACTGGAGGACCATATCAATCTTCTCCATAGATGTACTCTTCTATACGTGGAGTACACCAGTCAAATAGCGTATCATGATACATCCATACCCTTTCCAAAGTTACACATGTGACCTGCACAGCTAGGAAGTGTTCTAAAATGTTAGAATGGAAGAATCAAGTCTTGGAGGTGTTGACAAAGTCATACATGTAGCAACACCACTACACTAGGCAATACACTTACCACTTGTTACACAAGCAGACTCCAATACAAGCAGGACAGCATGCTTGGTAAACAGAAGCCATATTCAGTCACCTCAGTGCACTTCAAAGAAACATTGAATAAAATTATGCAGGCAGAACACAATAGTGGGAAGGGCTAAACTTCATGGCTTGCTCAGGCAGGCCATTGACACTTATGCATACCTCAACAGGTATTCAAATGGAGAATGCCCTTAGACTTCTGCAGAACTATGTGGCTTGCTGACTCCATATCTGCCTTGATCCCTCCATCCACCTTGCTGTAACACCTATAGTAAATATTATATTGTATGACCACAATGATAGAACCACACACGTCTGAGCTGTCAGTAGGATGACACCTTCCCCCACACAGTAGCTGAATAGAACCTTCTGAGAGAATGTGCAGGATGGAGGAATGAGGTTGCCCTGGTAATATGGGCACTATGTCCATGGTGACTTTGCAACGCAAAGGTTGATAAACATTATTTTATAATACACGCATGCATGTACATGTTCAAAATACATATTGTATCACTCAGTCGAATTCGAACGTACGTACGTACCTTTGGGGTTTATTGGTAGATATCTTTCTAAGCCCATTATCCTTGCGGTAGCATTTGCTTCGTGCAGCATGTTGATCTGTCGGTCGTTCTTGTAATCGCATTATTTTAGCAGGAGAAGCGATGGAACCGTCCCGATGTTCTGCACTGTTCACGGCCGCTTTATTTTCATTGTACCGTTGCCACTTTAATTAAAGATAGGTTCTTGTGATATTTTCCCCACTCAGCGGCTTGCTTTCGATCGGAGTTCTGGTGATATCGTTCTTCCTCAGCGGTTAGTTTTGGCTTGGGGTTCCGATGATATCGTTCTCGAGCTTTTTCTTTGCTCTCTTCTGACGACCGTTCTTTCAATATTTCCTCTCGCTTTTGGAGGTATTCCGCTCGACGTTTAGCTCATTTTGACAAAAACAACTTCACTAACAAAAGCAAACGATATAAACTACGAACAGGAACACCAAAGCCTCACGTGTAGTTCTATTTAAGCTCAGGTAGGTGTGGCTTACAGCATCTATCATGGCCGTATGGCTTGAAGCACACCATTTCTAGCCTGAGCTACTGTAACAAGCGATCCCTATGAACATTCTCACGTGTACGGATATAACTTGAAATTCTGAACCTATTGATACCACTGACGTTCTTTGAAACAGCTCCCGTGTCGAGTTTTATCCCCTGTAAAGTTATCAATATATGTATTTATGTTATCAGTTCCAAGTCCAATAGGATCCACGTGTATCTGACTCAAAAGGGCACTACCGCTTGAAATTCTGAACGTACTGGCACCATTCGCGTCCTTTGAAACGGTTTTTGTCTCGAGTACTTTACAAATAAAGGAAGAAGAAGAAGAAAAAATATGGCGCTACTATGTTCCGTCTGGGGACGAGGAAAAACAGGATCCCGTTTGTTCTCTTGAACCACACGGTTTTGAAAGATCAAACAAACATCAAACGGCTCTCTTTCGACTTCTTGTTCGATACCGACAACAAGCAAAGCGATCCGATTGATAGACGTCCCGTTAGAAGCGAGTCCCGTTTTTTTAATGACATTCATAATCGGGGTCAAATCCTATATGAGAGTTAACGTAACTCTCGATATATTACATATCAGGCTGTATAGCATTCCAATCTTTTACAGTGGATATTGTCAGCTTTCTATGTATGCATAGTATTTCCAAACAAAACAATTGAAAATAAGTTGCGAACCAATAATATGGTTTGATGGAAATGGTTTATCAACTGCTATTTGTCAATGGTTTAAGCCGCGTTGAAAATATGTCACAGAAATGGTCATTTTGTGCAACAGAAAATTTCAAATTGGAATTTACACACTGAAATTGAAAGGAGCTTAATTATAATTTCATGCCGTATATTAAGAAATTTTGTAACTGCTGTGTTTACACCGAAATGATTTGGTTACGGTGTTTTGATGTAGCACTTATCTTGTATATAGGTAAGCGCATGGATTGATCCTTACAAGTGCACGACGATAAAAATTTGGCATGTCTGCGGGCTTTCGTCGCTAAATTGCGCACTCTATTAATATTATGAATGATTTAATGAGCTGATCGCAACTAATGTTTATACACATTGTACGGTCTACAATGAAAACCTGATGCTTAAAAAGTACTAAGTAAGAGGGGAAGGAAGAAGGGGCCGCTGTGGTGAATCCGACGGCAAGCCAACTTTTATACCTTACTAAATTGCGTATTTCGTGCGGTACGGTTCAAGAACGAACAATGGACTTTTCTCTCAGAGGGGGAGGGATAGAATGACACTAATTTGACACTTAAGCATAAGGCCAGGGCCCGCAACTCATTGGTTAGCATGCGTTTCAAGCAAAGTCGCTGGGCTTAGAATAGCTTAGGTTTAGAGGTTTAGGTTATAGGTTGGTTAATGGCATAAGCAGTTAGCGTAGGCAGGAACCGTTAAGGAGAGAAGGTTTAATTAAACGTTGACCTGCAATGAATAATTACGCACAAGTAACGTAATGTATGGTAATATTAAATATACATGTATATTACTGTATGATGCAAAGATTGTTACTGTGGGTCGTGTGTCATGTGGCTGGCTGTGATGTGCATGGTACTGGGTTCTAACCGGGTTTTTATTTTTCCTTATAGCGTGCGTTGCAAGCGAAGACGCTTGGCTTAGGGGTTAGGGTATAGGTTGGTAAATAGTACGTACACAAGCTCACGTTAATTATTCAGCCATTTATTCATAGGTCTTCTCTCCCTAACGACATATCTTTCATTTCATTCCATTCTAAGGGGCCAACAGCGTGACAGCAAACGGGAGTGTTGGCTAGGTCGGAATATTTCAATGTATAAAGAAAGAAGGGGAAGGGTACCCGGAGAGCGTAAAAGTATCCGGTAACCGTACTTCAAAAAGTCCTTAGTAGGGGGGGGCGGGGGGGGGGGGGGGAAGCTGCATAAGTACCGGTGCACCATTCAGAAACTGTTGGGGTAAAAGGCGGGGGCGGGTGGCCTTCTGCAGATACTGTAAGAGTGCATGAGGGCGGACACAGGGTTGAGATCATATTCACAATCAATTTTTACCATACCAGGGCAATTTATCACCCAATAATACCATGTATGGTGTTGATTGTGAGTGAATATGATATCAAACCCACCACTGGTATGAATAAAGACATAGAGTGGTCAGTATGGCTTCATAATAATTGGCAAGCCCCCCCTTCCCCGTCTGTAATTAATTTTTATCATGCTCTTATACATGTATGCATACATGATAGAAATATTTGCAGCTACAGCTCAAGGTATGTCAGTGTGAGTTGTACGCATGTACATTTGGTGTCTTTATGTGCATGTACACCATATAGTACATGAATGTTTTCTAAAGGAATGCTGTATGCAATTGGTTTTGAGTATATATCTTTTTATATTTTAGTAGGTTACATGTATGCGTTGAAATATTATTCATTTACACTGTGTTTTGCTTCCTAAATTTACTTATCATTTGGCATGAGATCCAATGATTTGAGATAGGGCACACCTGTATCAGAAGACACCATCAAGACACATGATTTTTAATGTTTTTACTTACATATGTAACTCTTTTTTGCTTTCCATTTCATATTTGTTCTTGATATCACAGTTCTTTTGTTGCACCTTGGATTCGTTTGCACAACAAAGCTTTGTGTCTTGTTTATTAGAGCATTGTTTCCCACCATGATGCAGCTGGTACAACCAAAATTCTTTTTTAAACATTGGTATTGTTTTGTTCAACAGCCAGTGGTGCATTTACAAGCATTTACTGTAAATAAATTCCATGGTGCCAGGTGTTTTGCTGCTTCTCGAAATGATATTTTCTTCATTCTCTTTCCATCCATTAACTTCACAACAAAGCAATATCTTCAAACTGACTGGCAGGATAACATGTTGACAGTATCTCATGTTCACTCCTAAGAACATAAGCGATGAAAAATTTGCTGTACAAAAATCCAAAAATGCTTACTGTAAACATAGACACCCTGGATACATCCTAATATATGTACTTCAAATACATGTACATGTACATGTGTATACAACATGGTGACCTAAGCAAGTGTGAACATGTACTGTCAATTCATGGTATCCTCAGTGATATTTTATCCCCCACACCGAATGACTTCGCACGGTTTTTCCTGTTGTAACAGTTAATCATCTTCAGTACCTCTCTCAGAATCAGCTGCTTGTTGTACATTGTACATGTACCTGAGATGAAAGGGATGTACAGGTATTGGTATTCTTAACCATAACTTAGTATACACATGTACCTGAATGTGTTCTTTGGTAGTTCCTACATGTAAATGCTTAGCACCAAACCATCAGATTTTGTATCGATGGTATGTCAGTCTTTTTCATCAACGATTTCTTCAATATTGGTATTAACTCCCAGACTGTGCACATCCTCAATTTCATTATCAATTTGAAAAACATCATCTGCCGCACTCTCAGCATCAGTATCACGTGCTGCTTCATCGTTGTCATGCACTCAATTTGTTTTCACAATTACATAAAATCCCCATCACCATCATTACCACAATCCATATCTCCACCACTTGTCCAGGATTTCTAAAACCATCATTTTAACACCACTGGTTTCATCATACTGGTCATCATCATCCTTTTGAAGACACTCATGGTTGACAAGGTTCTTCACTGTCGGTTGTACAGTTGGTACCTATTGCACTATTGTGACAATCAACATTGTCAAGGACAACACCATCAGTCTCACAAGTCCTCTTCCTGTATTATAGCACATTTTTTTTCTTGACCGAAATACAACTTCTCTGGCTGGACATCTGACCAAACACCAACTCATACGGCGATCAGTAGTGTCATGAACTTGGGTGTTCAATATACACTTAATATCTCAATCACAGTTGCAATACTACTGTGGCATGCCGTATGGAAGGTTTTCCTGTAGCCAGCATGAAACAATTGTTTGTCATGAACTTCGATAGTCTGCAACATAAATTACCATGCAGAATTTCCCAAGAAGGGAATTATCCTCAATCTATGATACATTTTTGAAACAGCGTATGCCAGTAGATAAACTGAGCTGTAAGTACATCCTTCATACCCACACCATGCATCTTAAGTTCTTATCAAAAGACCCAGTTTCCAAGATGACAATCCTTAATTTTCTGACCTAGTTTCCTGCATATGACACCACTGGTAGATCTCTTACATGTATCATCGTCAGGGAAGGTCCTGCCCAGACACTTCAAACCACAGTAACAACTACATGTAACACACTATACAGGTGGTCTCATGCAGGCAATTTGCTATTTATACATCAAACCCAAGTATAGGTACTATAGTTTAGACCATCACAAATTATTAGTTGATTTGTCGCAGATACGTGTGAATTTAATGGAGGATTTACATTACACATGAACATGTAGTACTCTTTCTGTAGGTGTGTAGGATTTCAAGTGTTGGTAATACAATTGGCAACATGTACAATCATTGCCAATTTGTACCAATGGCATTTTTTTGGGGATAGAATCCTATAATAAATAGATATATGGAACAAGATGTAATAATCATTATTTCAGTCGAACAAGATTGATGTTGATGTAAGATTTGTGGGCACGATTTGTATAAAAAACAAGTCATCACAAGGCATGGAAATCAGGCAATTGTAAATTTCATAGAACTGCTACAAACCTGTAACTGTTTGCTCACATGTACTTTTTACACTTACATAACCCACAAACCCCACAGTGATAGATAGCATCTTTATACTCTAACAATACATACGATACGATTGCTAGTGCCAAAGACCACATTGCACTTGCTGATGCTGTTGGCACTGATTAATGTAAATGTTCAAATGTGGAACATAAATTGTATTTAAAACTCTACTAACCATTTCTACATTCTTGTAACTCACTGTAAGATGAAATGTACAAACTGAGTTACGGACATGTACATGTACATGTATGAAATGTAGAACATGAAATGTGTTTCCTGTAGGCAGGAAATTAATACATGTGTAGTCTGACCACTCATAGCCCTCTAAGATTGGAAAATGTGCTACGAAGTTTCCATGTGTATAAAATTTTTTATGATTATTTAAGTATGCGGTTTTCTTACTTAAGTAAGTATTACATTTATCTACATGCACATCGCTATAGCATGTAAGCTTTACCTACTAATGTCAAGCTACAAAATCAACTAGGGTGAATGATCTTGAGATTATTGTTGTGGCAATTGATCTAGTCAGAGCCAGGTTCAGTCGGCTGTATAGCTCGAAAATCTTCTTTGACTTGCTGCTTGAAGTGAGAACAGCCAGTCGTGTGGCAAGAAGTGTGAAACACATCTGGACTTCTCATCCCCAAGCACCATATGATTCCACAGCAGGAGGTACACAGGACCATACCAAATCAGTACACCTCTGACCATTGGCTGTGTGCTTCCTCACCTCGGCAGCCTGAGCTGCTGCACCAGCTGTCATTAGAAGGGGAATATGGGGACATTCAGCAGATTCTGCCTCATTAACGTGACACCTACATGTAGCAGGCAGTAGATTTGTCTTGGTGCTTCATTTTCAGTTCAATGCCATTTGCATTGCAGGTCTCTTGCTTTGCACCCCCACCCGCATAGACTTCAACAACTAGAGGAATGCACATCCAGTCCAACCTTGAAAACATCTCTTCATTTTTGGCATGCTTGCAAACCTCACTGTATTCTACAGAGTTGTCTGAAACCAAACTCACTTCCAGAATGGACTCTGCATCCGTGGTACATGTTAGAGTTGAGGCTGCTCAAAATTTTGGACCCACACAAGCAGCTTCAAGAAGAAAACACTAATGGTCATTTTGGTCATTTGTAGTGCTTTTCTGGTAAATTTTTATGGTGAATGTAGATACTGAAACTGCATGCAGTGAGGTCAGCATCATGCCTGCAAATTGTGTTAGACAGCAAGATGGCTTTAGTTAGCATTGTGGGTGGCCAATGACTCCATTATTAATACATTTGATACCCACTCTCACACAATACACCTCTTTTCTCAATGGCAGTTTTTGTCGTTCATGGCAGTGCTACCAAATGGCTGATCCTTGGAAGAATCTATGAACTCTTTCCACCAGATACTACTGCAAACCGTTACAAATCTTTAATACAAGGAGTGATGTCCAGCGACCAGCAGATGAAAAGTGTTGGCACTTCCATAACCATGGCATTGGCATACACCCAGCATCACGTATATGTACTAGTGTGCAGGCTTTTGGGGGGCAAAAGGTAGACAGGTACAGCATCTGACCCATTATAAGGATAGTTGCAACAGTTTGATAATTTATGAGCAGCTAAAGGTACGTTTCATCCTAAACCAAATTTCCTGATCATAAAAATGACAGATGCATCTTACAAACTAGCCGGTAGGGCAGTTTGCTGTATCCCATAGTGGCATGCAATTGTCTATTTTTCTAAGTAGCTCAAAACTGCAGAGAAGAGGTAAAATTGGATTCTGAGATGTTTCCAGTATGTGAAATTTCCTTTTTGCCATCATGGACAAACCAAGAGGTGGCAGACTTTCAGAGAGCAGATAGGGACCTAGAGCAAGTTATTACCTGGTTGCAGTCTGGTTCAGTACCCCCAACAATGTCCAAAGGATTCAACTTGGCGACTCCAATCCCTCTGGACCCAGTGCAAAAACCTGCTGTTGAAAGATGGCATTCTCTACAGACATCCCAGGAGGTGGTCAAGATCGATACTTGCAGTTAGTTATCCCTCCTGCACACATACCAGGGATCATGGTTGGGTTGCATGATTCACAAATAGGGGGTCATATGGGGGTCAGGAAAACCTTGGAGAAGGTTCGTAGGCGGTTTTATTGGCCTGGGCAGAAAAGTGATGTTGGGAAGTGGTACTCTAACTGTATTGCATGTAACTCTAGAAAGTCCCCTTGAAGTCAGCCATGCAAGTTGACCTTTGCATCCCCTGCCTGAAATACCTCGAGGTAATTGCTATATACTTGTGCTTGGCAACTATTTCACAAAATGGAAAGCGGCATGTCCATTACCAGATATGGAGGCATTGTATATAGCTAAGGTGTAGGTTAGTGAGTTTATCTGCTGTTTTGGTGTGCCTGATTCAATTCATACAGATCAAGGAAAGAATTTTGAAGCAAAAGTGATACAAGAGATATGTCACCTATTGGAGTCACAAAGACAAGAACAACACCATATCATTCGCAGTCTGATGGGCATGTGGAGAGATTTAACAGGACCCTACTGGAGATGCTCAGCACTACAGTGGCTGATGAACATGACTGGGACCTTTCTCTCACAACTTTACTTCTGGTGTATAGAACTAGTGTGCAGGAAAGTATTGGAACCACTCCATTCCAGCTCATGTTTGGGTTCAACCCCTGTCTCCCCAAGGATGTTCTATTATTCACTACCGGTTGCATCACATGATTGAGTTACTCAATCCAGTGTTCTCAAGGGTCGTCTATAAAGATCGTATCAGACTGTGATTAAGCATGTTCAGCAAAATCAGAACCATCAAAAAGATGTGTATGATCGTGGTGAGAGAGGTAGCCAGTATAGTGTTGGTGATCTTGTTCTTCTTCACTCCCCAGCAGTACCAAGAGGCAAGTCGCGGAAATTGCACAAACCATGGTAGGGGCCTTATAGGGTGGTGAAGGCTATTTCACCAAGTGTGTATCGTATTGTGGATTGTGCTCACCCACGATGTAAACATTTGTACATTTAAATCACCTCAAGCCACCACCTATAGGCAATATGCCACTTGCTGAGAGGGTTGTGAATGAGGAAGAGCATATGAAACACAGTGGGGACACTGCAGAAGAAAATTAAGAAGAACATGAAATCACTGTGATGGACCACCAACCTGTCATCATCCCGCAAGATACAGTGGTGATCAACCAGCCACCTGAAATCACTGTGATGGACCATCAACCTGTCATCATCCCGCAAGATACAGTGGAATCAACCAGCCACCTGTAATCACTGTGATGGACCACTAACCTGTCATCATCCCGCAAGATACAGTGAAGGTCAACCAACCACCAATTGCAGTTCTTCCTACACCACCTGTGATTGACGTTCCCCACCAAAATACCGTACCACGAAATGCAGCCCTCCCTATACCATCTGAAAATAGTCACAGAGATGCAGTGCCAGTAGGGCTTCGAAGATCATCGAAGAAAACAAAACAACCAGAACGTTATGGGGACCCGATTAATACTATTCCAGATGTGCATGTAGTGGACACATCTAATTGAAGAGGGTGCAATGTAGTGTCCCTAGCTGGCGCCTGAGACATGTGACTGTCTGACCTTCTGATGTATATATGTTGTGCGCATTTGCATATGTGTGTATAAATGCTGTACATTCTGTACTATCATTGTCTTTCTACCTGGTCACTACTTGCTGAGTCAGGGGTCCCTACAGTAGCGAGCGAACAAACAAGAACGTGTTTTTCGGTGAAAAAATGCTTGAAACAGTTATAGTAAATTCTCATTCCTGGCGTAACATTCGTTCACAGTCCCTGTGGATACTATCTATGCGTGTATAGCTGTGACTTATCGTGCCAATATCAAAAATTGGGAAAAACCTGGAAAAACCTAGGTAATCGTTGGCAAATTAATAGCGCATTAATCGCCAAAAATCGATTAAATGTTTCTATAACCGATTTGCATGCAAGTTGCTATAAACTTGAAAAATCGATTGGACTTTTTTCATAGTCGAAATTAATAATCGATTTTGATTTATGAAAAAGGTTACATACTCTAATCACAAGTTCAGCTACAAAAGCCTTATGATGCATGCCTTTGCCAAAAATATAAAAGAACATCAGCTAGGCGGATAGCTTTGCAGCTGATTGAATTAAGCCCACAGCTAGTTCCTGAGTACTCAATCACACAAGTCATGGAATAGACACAAAGAATGTATTCAATTTTTGGAGAAGTGGAATGTATCCAGTGTCCTTATTTGCTTACATGGACAATCGGTTTGGCTGACTTTCAATAGCAGCAGTAGTCGATCAGCCATCTGGTCTGCTTAATTTGAGAAAGAGTGGAGTACGTCCCCTACCTTACGGTCATTTTGGTGGTGTGTGCTTGCTCGTGGTACGCACTCATTGGAACTACACTGACTACACTTGGAAAATGTTTGATGGGCCCGAGCAACGATCTGGGATGAGGAAGAGTTTGCGCTGAGAACGAGATGCATGGTATACTCATTTAAATACGAAAAGGTTTACAAACAATAGATACAACAGTATCTGGGTAATGGCTAGCGCATGCGCGACCTTGTCCGTCGATTACCAGGCCCCGTTTATGGCCCCCGCTAAAAAATAGGGCCTGAGAAGGAGGCTAGCCCCTAGACTGAAGCCATACCATTGTGAAATGCATATTCACACTAGAATCACTACACAGCAAATTCCGTATATCTAACAAAAGTCAATGTAGCAAGTTGTTGTGTTTGCAATTTTAAACCACTTGAACCTTAATAGAGCTTCCGAGCAGGGATGGTTCCACAAGAACGGTCACGGGAGAAGTAAGGGGGAGGCGGTATTTGTACGAAATGAAGTGGTCTCCATTCACTGCAGTTTCGTACTGCTCCTGCTGCATGAATATAGCGACCTTGAAAGCTGTGTTAGGTGTGAAGGGCATTCCACCTGCGGTCTCCTCTGGTCCCCAGCCGCCATTAGTGAATGTATTTCGGACCACGTAATTAAGGTAGAATCTTGGATTGAAATGAAGAGCAAAGTCAGGAGACGAGGCCGATGGTAGAGGCGCAGCCAGAAGAGAAGGCGGAGCGTGGTATAAATTGATGGCACAAACTCCAGCCCCACATGCACCACTTGCGGGAGTCGCGCCATCAACGTAGATGACTTTTCCTATGTTTTCTTCCTTAAACCCCTTCGATGAAACGACCTAAAATTAAATGGTAATCCAATTGTTAATGTGACAGTAGCAGATGTACATGTACTGTCGACTTACAGCGCCATACTGGACATAGTCTAAGTCTGTATTTATTGAGATGACCGATGTGAGGGGTCGGCGGTGCTGGTAGAAATATTGGAAGGCACCTCCATTTACTGTAATTCGGTACCCACTTTCTTCAACTGCGATGACAACGTATACAGTACCACTAAAGGGATACCCAGATGGTCTCTCCTCTGCTCCCCAGCCGCAGTCAAGGAAACTATTGAGAACTAAAACAGGACCAGAGACGTAGGTCCTTGGATTGAAGTGGAGTAGAATATCGCCGGAGCTGCTGAGCACATTGAGCAGTACCCAGGTCCCTGCACTTGGGCCGGGAGAGGTGTAAGTGAATCGCAACACTGTACCAATTCCAAAATTCTGCACAGCGATGCTTTTCGTTCCTGTCCTGGGTTGCGCACCTCCTGGAATGTGTGCATATATAAGGATAAAATCCATTCATTCGTGAGGCGTAAGTGTTTTGACGAAATGGCATGCATGTATTTATACCGGTACATGTCACAAACCGTTACTGAATTCTATTTGAGTCTACAACTTTAATTATACATGTACATGTACATAATATATAATTATATTAATATCTTAATCTTTCCGTTGGTATATATTCCTGACACCATCGTTCAACATCGTATACATGCATATACTTACATGTATATATGTATAATATGCCTGTATATAATTAGATATACATGTAAAAATATATATTAGATTAACAACCAAAGGGATCAACTAAAGCACCATACCACAGATGGTCCGTACCAGGCATATACGCTATAATTATAACTGCATGCGTATAGTCTCCGTATCGGTGAGGTAAAATGCTGCGACTGAAAATCCTACGTCCAGTACTCAAATTCTAATAGCGCAGTATAGACTTCCATCAAACATATATTACCCGTGTGAACTTTGATAGTACATACCACAATCTTGATAAGTTAGTTCGTCCATATTCTCCATCTCCGGTTCATCAGCTGCATGCATGCAGGTGGTGATCGAGTGTCATGATCACCGGCATATATAAAATGTAAATTTAAACCGAGCACATAATAATAAATATTATCATGTATACCTTCTGATTTGTACGTATCAGAGGATAGCAGCTCTCCGACATAATCGCTCTCGCTACTACTAATCGGATCGGATTCGATATCATTCGTTTCACCCATATCAGTCCCACAGTTCTGAGCTCAAGATTCCCGTCGATGTTATCATTGGTCACATCTTTCAGGGTTTGCACTTGTGATTTAGCTGAATAGACCAAATGCCACACAAAAAAAAAGACATAGACATGCATGACATGTTTAACAATGCATGGTACAAGAGTGTAATTATACCTACCTTTACTGACAAACGCTGCGGTGCAGGTCACTGCAATAACAGCGAGCACTGTCTGAGTGAAAAGAAGCATTGTTGACCCTCGGCTGTGTCGTACGACGTGGCTGGTTCTGTAAACTTGCGATAATGCAGGAAACTCTGTAAACAGCTTTTTAAATACTTTATGTGCGGAAGTGCATTATTTGACTCTGCATGGCGCCTCGATGGCGACAACAATAATTGGTTCACATGTACAGTGAAAAACCACTAAGTGGCTTGTGCTGGTGCACATAGACGAAATATCACCACACATCCCACAAATTCCGCTCCAGTTAATTAGCTTATTCAGTTGTCACGGCTGTTTGCGGCTGAAAAGTAGATTTATAATTAGAATATTACGGTACGTTTCTAAATAGTTGTGAAGAAACGCCTCATTACAGACACCTTATGTTTCAAAGCTCATAACACCTCAGAACAGCAGTAAAATATATACGCGCGCGCGCACAGCAAAAACAGTTTGGCGAATTTCACTCAAAATGGCTAACTATATCACTCCAAATCTGATTTGGAGTGATATAGTTAGCCGTTTTGAGTAAAATCCACCAAACTGTATATTTGTATGGTTAAAAAAAAGTCAACAGAAGGATAATACAATACGAAAAAACGTAGACAACGAACTGAAAGAAGACAAAACAGACTTTAGAAAACCTGAAAGAACGTGAAATAACTTTATGGCTCAAAATTAGCCTTCAGGAAGTATATTCCTGTTGCCAGCAACATATCAAGAAAAGATGCATGGCCTTCGCGCCTGATTACTTCGTCAGAACACCAAGCTTCTACCGACGGAGGTGAACTGCATGCAAGGTTAATTATCCGCTGCAGGTTTATGCGGATATTTGATTATTGCTCCCTGTATTCATAATATTTAGTGATCCCCGCATTCAGTATTGCATACAGTATATAGAGGCTCACACATTGGGACAATTTGCATATCCCATGCATGCACATTGGGAAAATATGCCCCATTCATAGTGATGTTAGGCTAGGTGTTTGTGTTCCTAGCTATCCTTACAAAGTACAAACTACAGCTGATGAGTTCACGTTGTGATGGCCGGAATCTCATTAGAAGGTGGTTTATGTGACCAACCCTTCCAGCAGCTTTTAACTGGATACTGCATGAAAATGCGCCTTACCTTCACCTTGGCTCGAAAGAAAACAAACTTACCTGCGTATGCACCTTTGTACATACAGACTGGCTCTAGATGAGCAGTGGGGTGTTAGGTGATAACACTGGTTTACCGCCAATGTATGATAGTTCCAAGCCATATTTGTAATTGCTTTCTGACGGTTGAGGGCGTGGTTTGCGTAATAATATGGCAGCATATGATGGCAGCTGACAGCCTGTGACAGACTTCGTGATACTGAACTTTAAGTGACAAAGTTATATCTTAAAGGTAAGCACGCACTGACGTACACAACTTACCAGTTAAGTACGTCAAACATAGGCTGCCCATGGCCCGTGCGTTGGTGTGGATTTCTAGACTATACTACATGCAATTAACATTTTATTGCGTGTAATTTCGCTGTGCTTTTATGAAGGTGTTCGTGTATGTGCACCGCTAGAGCTTCGCTAGCAGTATATAGTGTGTTGTAGTATACATGCATAGGCCTCAGTATACTAAGTTTCAAATTTGATATAAACTTGTTTATTAGCCTGCATACCACTTTGTGTTGAGAGTGAAGGTTAAGTAGCATGGCTGCACTTGTGTAGTAATAGTGTATCAAAATCCACGTGGACTATTTAGATCACACCCTAGTAAAATGACATGGGAGTATATACATTATTACTCACAAGTATTTGTTATGTGTACATATAGACATAGAAGCATGCTAAAGTGCAGAATACTATTTTTGGATTACTAATATACTATTTATTCCCGTAGGAACACAACACATATGTGCACACACCTTACCCTCACATGCATTTATGTCAGTTACACATTCCTGTTCTTGGAGTAAATGAATGTAGTGATGCAGTAGTGATGAATTAGTGAAGTCATCTGAATAATGTTAGAAAAAAAAACATATTTACTCATTGTAATTGCAGTAAACAATCATGTCATGTATTTATAAGGTTACAAGTGTAGCAACTATTTGCATGCATGTATGCATCATATAGTCAGTAGTTCCACACTTTTTATTTACACTGTCATGGTAAAATCCATAATGGTTATGTGCAAATGCATGAATGCATGTATGTTAACTTGCCTGGCATCCAAAGAGTTAAAAAAATAATTCTACTGAGACAATTTAATATTGCATACTGAGCAATATGAGAGCACTAAACCAAACACACAGTACCACCCACACACATCTACACAGTATTCTGTATGTTTGAAGGCTGATGAACATTTAAAAATATAACAGTGACACATGAATTGTTTGGTGTAGTGCTATGATATTGCTATGTGATATCGAATTGTTTCAGTAGAATTATTTGTTTTAACTCTTTGGATACCATGCAAGTTAAAATACATGCATTCATGCCGCATATACACATCACCATTATGGGTTTTACCATGACAGTGTAAATAAAAAGTGTGGAATTTCATGACACATGCATGCATGCGTGCAAATAGTTGTGCAACCTTATACATCATTGGTTACTACAACTACGTTTTTTCTCAAGAACACATTATTCAGATGACTTCACTCCATTTATTTACTCCAAGAACAGGAATGTGTAACCCACATAAATGCCAGATCACTCCATCTCCATCTGCCTTTTGCCAGCTCATCACAAGATGTGCTTACACCCCCAGTATCCCAACTAGGTTTATGGATTCAGCATCTACATGCATGGCCAGTATATTGCACTGACTTGCATGTATTTTCCTGCATGGCGTAAAGATGATATTCAAAACAATTCTTTGTAATAAAAACTTGACAACACTGACATTGCATCACACAGATGATTATATGGTTGTGTGAATGCATGCATATATGCACCACTTGGCGTTCAAGGAATTAACTCTTTGGACGTCGTAAAGGTTATGTGCACATGCATTCATGCATATGCACATAACCTTTACGGGTTTTACCATGACAGTGTAAATAAAAAGTGTGGAACTTCATGATGCATATATGCATGCATGCATGCATGCAAATAGTTGCGCAACCTTATACATCATTGGTTACTACAACTGTACGTTATTTCTCAAGAACACATTATTCAGATGACTTCACTAATTCATCACGCCATTTATTTACTCCAAGAACAGGAATGTGTAACCCACATAAATGCCAGATCATTCTGTCTCCATCAGTCTTTTGCCAGTTCATAGATGTGCTTCGTTTACCCCCAGTGCCCCAACTAGGTTTATGGATTCAGCATCTACATTGTGTACATGGCCCGTTACACTGATTCATGTTAGTATATATATATTGTACTGACTTGCATGTGTCACAATTTTACTGGTGTAAATGTAAAAGATGATATCCAAAACAATGTAATGAAAACATACATGCACCGCTTGGCTTCAAGGAGTTAACGAATTCCTTTTTCTTTTAAGTAACTCAGTTGTATAACGACGATACAGTGATCACTGCTGCTTGCATCTTATCCGCAAATGCTACACATTAACTCCCACATCAATTTAGCATATTCGATTCAGTAAATGAACTTGATGATGTTATAAATATTAGGTGATCCATTTCAAGCAAGATCTTCAAATGATAAGTAGGAGAGGTTGGTTTTAAAGGTGTGTTGTCATAACACTGGTTTGCCGCATTGCATCCCAAAGTTCCCAGCTTTGTCATTACTTTCTGACGGTTGAGGGCGTGGTTTGCCATATACATTGTAATATGGCAGCATATGATGGAAGCTGTGACAGACTTTGTGATACTAGACTTTTAGTTTAAGTGACAAAGTTATTTCTTAAAGTAAAAGGTATGCACGCGCACAACTTACCAGTTAAAAACGTCTAGCATAGGCTGTCCATCCCAGCAAAAAGTTCATGCGCAAGACTTGCCCAAGATCTTGCCTTCTTGGGCAAGTCTTGCCCAAGATTACTCAAGCTCTTGCCTTCACAGTCAAGATATGTGTAAGGTACTTTGAGTTCTGCGTCAGAGCATAGGACAAGAGGTACTCTTTAATTTACTGCCCCTTTTAGTGAGGTTTCTGTACATTACACTGATGCAAATTACATTTATAATGTCAAAGCAGCATACAACAAGTATAACTCATGATCAGCTCCATTATTTCTCACTGTTTTTCATAAAAATTAACTATTATATCACTATGAGAATGTTTGATAGCTATAGGGGTATGTACATGTATATGCATTTCTGTACTAATGACAGAAGCTACTGTAATAATCTTTGTAATAGACACTTTCTTCACTTTTACAAAGAATATATCTGTTGCTGCATTTGCTAAGTCAGGCTTGCTAAATGTATGTCGTTCAAAATGCCATCCTGCTGTCTCTCAAATTAAGACATCAATTCAGTATAGCAAAAGGTCCTTCTATCAATATACAGAATTTTCTAACTGACCCAAGCCTTCTGATTCCTTCATCCTCAAACTCACAAACTGAACTGTCTTGTAGTGTCTTCTTATCTTTTACATGATATGAAGTGTTTTTCAAATAGTATGATTTAAAGGTTGACACAGCATCATCTGTACCCTGAAATCCAGCATTACGAATAGCTTCTAGCTTATCTATATATTTTTCTTCATATTCCATCTTCATTGCAATCTCCATACTAAAAATCCATTCCTAATTATTCAAGTGCCTGGTCTGTGTAATTAGTTCTTCTCTCACATCTAATATAATTCTAGCATCCAGCAAGCCTTAAGTCATATGAATGACATCTACGTATATATACACGCATGAATATGAATTCTTACTTTCTAAAACGATTTTTCAACTTGACTAACTCTTACACAACATTTCATTTCATTTTAAAAACATCTATCATAGATGTAAAGTTGTTACAGAAATACGTAGTGAATTACAATTGGAAAATCATAATCCATGAAGGGCTTCATTTGAAACATGTACAAGTTTTATAAGGTCTGACAAAGCTTTTTAAAAGTGAGATTGTGACGAAGAGACTATTGCACAAAAAGTATACTAGATTTTGGAGGAGTTTAAGTCCCAGCGTATTAGTGCTTGAAGGTCGGTCGCTAAAATCGGTCGGCAGCTCAGGCTCATCGGGCAAATACCTACTCCAAAGACTGAAAAAAAAGTCTTCTGCTTCATATTCGAGCCCATTTTGTATGATTCCGTCAGATGTTTCACTAGTCTTGGGACCAGACTGTTGTACAGCCATCTGTCTGGTCCCCAGACTAATGTTTCACATGGCACACCATTTAAATTTTAATACTTTTAAAAGATCGTACGCGTGTCCCAGTCCATCGAGCAACCATGTGCATCATCAGCTTTTTCTAGGCGCCTTTTCTTACGTATTAGGCTACCTAGTAGATCTACTGAGTCGACGCAACTTTGGATAAAGGACTGAAACGGTAATCATCGTAGAAGACCGCCATACACGGTTGTATGCGGCTGGAAACTAAGTCAACAATTAGATCATTTACGGTATTACCGTATATTTCTTAACTGATGGCTCATTATAGACATCTGATGTTTAAAAGCAAACCATAACTCACCAGAACTAGCAAATCAAAAAGTGAAAACGAACTCAAACACTGCATTCCTTTTCCTGTCATGTCCAGTCAATGCGCACAATTGAAATTCCACATCGATAGCATGCGCATACCGTTTAGCAAGGTCACGCGATACGTATTTAGAAGGAGGGCGTTACTAAATGCGACGACATAGCCTTTGGTGACTGAACTGGAAGGTATGAGTACTACAGCAATGCTCAGGAGGCATGTGGCTACCAGAATTTACTAACCTGAAGTGGCAACGCATTTTCAGTCACCACGAACAAGCTGAGCGTATTGCATGAATAATCGACGTACGTTGTGGTTTTGCCCTATACATTATAGGTATGGATTACAATTTCCATACATTGCAGAGTGTGTGGGCAGAGGCTAACAAAGTACAGGGCAAAGAAAAGAACCAGCTCTGAGTGCATAGCATTCTCAGCTGAGCTGAAAATAGCTTTTGCATCTGGGGATGATGTAACCCTGAGATGTTCTGCATGCAATGTAAGCTGGGTATGTAGAGAACCATCTGTGCCATCACAAAGTGAGTGCATCACAAATGTGTAGTGATGCTATTTGAGTGGCAAAAAAAGTAAACATATGACATCATAAGAGGTCATCTTGTGAAGATTGCCCCTCCTCTAGTTCTCCATAGTGAGCCTAGCCCACCTTTGGCAAGAGCTAACAACCTATCAATGCTAAAGGAGCTGAAGTGTGCACTGTGCTCCAACACCCTCTCACAGCCACTGGAGCTGCAGTGTGGTGCACTGGTGTGCTCCAAATGCCTCCGGGAGTGGATAGCAGCATATGATGCTGTGAACCGTCCATGCTGCTCAGAGGACGGATAGTCCTCTGCTGCTCAGAGATGGTCCCATGTTGCTCAGTAATGGTCCCATGCTGCCCAGAGGATGGTCCCATGCTGCTCAGAGGATAGTCCCATGCTGCCCAGAGGATGATCCCCTGCTGCTCAGAGGATGGTTCCCTGCTGCCCAGAGGATGATCCCCTGCTGCTCAGAGGATGGTTCCCTGCTGATCAGAGGATGATCCACTGCTACTCAGAGGATGATCTCCTGCTGCTAAGAGGATGATCCCCTGCTGCTCAGAGGACAGTCCCATGCTGCTCAGAGGATGGTCCCCTGCTGCTCAGAGGATGGTCCCCTGTTGCTCAGAGGATGGTCCCCTGTTGCTCAGAGGATGATCCCCTGCTGCTCAGAGGACAGTCCCATGCTGCTCAGAGGATGGTCCCCTGCTGCTCAGAGGATGGTCCCCTGTTGCTCAGAGGATGGTCCCCTGTTGCTCAGAGGATGATCCCCTGCTGCTCAGAGGACAGTCCCATGCTGCTCAGAGGACGGTCCCCTGCTGCTCAGAGGATGGTCCCCTGCTGATCAGAGGATGGTCCAATGCTGCCCAGAGGATGATCCTCTGCTGCTCAGAGGATGATCCTCTGCTGCTCAGAGGATGATCCCCTGCTGCTCAGAGGATGATCTCCTGCTGCTCAGAGGATGATCCCCTGCCGCTCAGAGGACAGTCCCATGCTGCTCAGAGGACGGTCCCCTGCTGATCAGAGGATGGTCCCCTGCTGCTCAGAGGATGATCCCCTGCTGCTCCGAGGATGACCCCCTGCTACTCAGAGGATGGTCCCCTGATGCTCAGAGGATGATCCCCTGCTGCCCAGAGGAAAATCCCCTGCTGCTCAGAGGACGGTCACCAGGATGGTCCCCTAGTCAGACTATCATCAAGTGTGATAATGCTGCTGTCAGATGTTCTGGAGCACTGTATACAGACTGCAGCAGGGATATTAAGGATGGTGACTATGAAAAGCATGAGTGTGCACCAACACTTACACCTGAGGAGGAGAAGCAAGCAACGGGTTTGCTGAAGAGGGTAAACTCTACCAGCTAGTCCTGACAAAGCCATCATACAACTTGCTACAGGGGAAGCAGTTAAGTGAATGTCAATGACTTGTACAGAGGTTACATAATATATACACTCACTTCTGCCAATGACATTTGTGCATGTCACCAGAGCTAAACTACAGCTGCCTACTCATCATGGACTAAAGTTCAGGTACATGTATTGCCGGCGACTAAGGCTGGGCTTGCCATACCTTGCATGGAATACACTAAGGCAGTGTGTCACAAAATACAGCAAAGGCTCAATTCTAACTCGATCACTGGTGTTTCAGGTGGCTCAAATCGTCAGGAATCTGTCTAGCTGGTGAGGAAAGGATGCACCACATATCCAGCCAAATTGTTGGCGATAACCCCAAAGGAGACAGCCCCCTTTTCAGGGGCCAAGTCAATTCATGCAAAATTCTTGGCTTGACATTTGCTCCAATCCACAACCACATGCAGAACCTGATGCGCATTGTGCAAGAACACTTACTAAGTATTGAGCCACAATTGGTAGCTGCCATCCCCCCTCCAGCCAAGAGAGTAAAGAATAAATAATAATTCAGTTCAAGCTCAATCTATTTACATACGAGCATGGAGTCAAATTTAGACCAAAAGAAATGTAAGGCTATATTTTAAACGCTCTGTTAAAACCCACTTCATTGCGCAAATATTAATTCCCCCACCCCCAAAAAGACACCAAAATGGTGGATTTTCAAAGGCTAGAAATCTACTTCAGAAAATGCGTTGCCACTAACCTGTACCAAAAAACGACAGTACAAACAACTAACTTTACCGTGATAGCTTTGGCATGTTCCAATTCAGTCACCGAGCGTCGTTGTAGTTTTTTGAACACATGTAGTCGGTGATCGCCGTGCGTAAGTCGATAGGTTTGACGTACCAGAGCCGACAGTTGGCAACACCAGGCCACGTGATTTTTGCTTACAATATAGTTCAAAGGTGTTTATCACTGCTAGCATGGCTTTTAGGTGTTGATTACGTTTTATGTACCCCGTGCACAGCTGGTTCTAAAAGGCATCGGTTGTCAGGTTCGTTGCTATGGGTGTACGTAACCATTTCAATTTTTCGGGGCGTAGGGCTTAGTTTCCACGCGTTCAATGAGAGCAGACCACCGTGCATAATCTGTTCAGTTATCTCCTCACGTGACATCAAATCACGTGATATACAATACTCTTGCAATTGTTCGGCTATAACGTGGTAGTGAAAAGAAGGCGTGCAAATAAGCGACTTAGTACTGGTGCGGTGACTGATCGACGAGACACTGAGCGTCATATTAACAGCAAATGCCGAAAATGCTGGTTCCTACGTTGGAGCTGTTTCTAGAATCCGATGGAGTATATATGAAGAGCAAAAAAATAAGGCAATTAACACATCAGGTAAGTCGTTCGGAGACTATTTTAAATTATAACCTTAAACCTAATCCTCCCTTTTAACATACCTTACATATATCAGCTATGTCTAGTAACAGTGATGATGATAGTTTCCAATAATATCATCTCATTGCCATCCAATGTGCATCACATCAGGTAAGCTATATTGTACATTTGTGTTTATTTATGCATGTGTATACTATTACTATTGATGCTTCACATATATGTATAGGCAGACAAGAGCATAATCTCAATGAACAGGTTGGGATTTATTGATTATGGATATGTCCTGATTCTTCTCTGGTACTTAGGTGACATATACATATATGCTGTGGTGGACTGCAATAAGAAGCAGTCAGTCTGCAGACTACGTACAAGATGGCATTCCTAAGCAGCGTAGTAAGGAGTCCTGGAGCAGCCAGTCTGCAGACTATGTACACGAAGACACTCCTAAGCAGCATAGTAAGGAACAGCCTGCCGATCCTGTTGATGAGAGTAGTGAGTCTAATCTTGTTATTTTTTTGCCTCAATCATTTTAATTCTCACCATACAGTGGCTCAGAAAGCTAGTGAAGCCAGCAGTGCCTGTGAATAGGAAGCAGGTACGTTGAAATATACTATTCATTTATACATTGCAGGTTGAATTGCTGTACCCAATGCCAACTAGATGAAGCAGTTGACCAGAGCTATGATTGTCATATGAAGCTTGTTATAAGTCTAATGCCAGTATTCTTCACACCTTCTATCATGGATGTGTCAAGTCGCGGAGCTGATGCATATGTAAGACAACATTAAAACGCACCAGATCTGGTTAAGTATGGTCTTGCATTGCTCGATTGCATCTTCAGCAAACATGAGCAATGAACTCCACAACGAGCAAAACTTTGTTTGCAAAACCTCCTTTGTCACCTACAAGAGTGAAGTTAATTGAAGGTACAATACTTGAAGTCAACATTGTGAAATAGTTATCTTATCCATTTACAGAATGTATCAGAGCGGAATATAACTCCCTTAAAGTGATCTGAAAAAATGTCAGACCAAGAGGCATTTTGGTCGGACATGATCTGACATCATTAATTATTCATGACTAAGCATTGCAGGTATAAACTAATTACAAGTGTTATGAAATACATACAGATTGCACAGTAGCAAGCAAAGGCATGGTTTGTACATTAGAGTTAGGATCTGAATCAGGATGAACTAGGTGTGATGGGGATGGAGGACTGGCTATATGCAACTGACTAGTACGAATACACATCTCTAAGTACTACTACATCAGTAGCGCAAGTGTTCAATTAGACACAATAGTATATGGAGCTCGCCCGCACGGATACAGTCTTAATTAATCAATATTCAATTAACACGTAGGAACTGAACAAACTTTTCCCGCATAATCACAATCACGATCAAGGTTGGTTATTGCAGACAATCAGCTGAGTAATTAGTGGGCGTAGATGCTAGTTGTAATGATCGGCCGAAATGACCGACCGTAATAAAAAACGATCGGCCATGGCATGAAATTGAACGGCAAAATGTCCGATGGCCGACCGTTATATTCCGCTCTGATGTATTGACAAAAAGTTTCGGAAGCAAGGGCGGACGCAGGGGGGGGGTCCGGGGGGTCCGGACCCTCCCCCCCCCCCCTCGAACCTGTATATGAATATAATTAACGTATAATTAGCGTACTACACGTGTTACACGTAGCGTACATACAATCCCCCTGTATGTAGAATGTGTGGAAAAATAGGAATGCACACCACAAAATTTTCGCGCGCGCTTCGCGCGCGCCCCTCCTCCTCATCAGTTATTCATGTCGGACCCCCCCCCTCTCCAAAATCCTGCATCCGCCCCTGGGAATGGATCATGATCAGTGACAGCACGTGATTACGAGATCAGGAAATCCCTCAATCAAAAGTGTAGGAACGAGCTGAGAGAGAAACTGTTTTAAAAAAGAAAAGTTGCTGAATGGCAAGTAGTGCATGATGTGTTAACATACAACACTGTAATGTGCAATGAGAGCTCCGATAGTATGATGATTTGAAAAAGGCATTCATGTCAAGTCATGTGATGTGGGAATGGGTCCACGGCATTAATACTCTTGGACAAGTTCTTGAGCAAGTATTGGACAAGATCTTGTGCAAGACTTGCCCAAGATTTTGGCTGCCATAATCTTGGCATCTTGGACAAGATCTTGGGCAAGTCTTGGGCAAGTCTTAGATAAGTCTTGCCCAAGCGCTTGCCCAAGATCTTGGGCAAGTCTTGCGCAAGAATTTTTTGCTGGACATTACACGTAACTTGCACGCATGCAATTACAGTATTCATGCATGTTATCTCGCTGTACTTATGAAGGTTTGCATGCAGTGTTCGTGTATGTGCACTGCTAGCGCTTCGCTAGCAGTAGTGTGTTGTATGCACTGGTTGTATGCATGCATAGGCCTATACTAATAGTCTAAGTTTCAAATTTGATGCAAGCTTGTTTATTAGCCTGCATGAGTGCCACTTGATTGTGTCAGTTAAAGGTGAGGGTTATGGCTGCACTTGTGTAGTAACAGTGTATCAAAATCCACCTGGATTCTATTTAGATCACACCCTAGTAAAATGACATGGGAGCATATACATTATTACTCACAAGTATTTTTTTATGTGTACATATAGCACAATTAAAAGGAGTTACTCTAAAATATGTACTTCACAGGTTGCAGCTTGGTGTATGGTAAAAGTGCATGCCCAGCAAAAAGTTCTTGCGCAAGACTTGCCCAAGATCTTGGGCAAGAGCTTGGGCAGCAAGAATTGCCCAAGACTTGCCCAAGACTTGCCCAAGACTTGCCCAAGACTTGCCCAAGACTTGCCCAAGACTTGCCCACGACTTGCCCAAGACTTGCCTAAGACTTGCCCAAGATCTTGTTCAAGATGCCAAGATTATGGCAGCCAAAATCCTGTGCAAGACTTGCCCAAGATCTTGTGCAAGACTTGCCCTGTTGCCCAAGATCTTGTCCAAGAGTATTAACCCATGTCACATGACTCAACATGAATGCCTTATTCAAATTATCCTAATATGGTAGCTCCCATTGCACATTACAGTGTTGTGTGTTCACACATCATGCACTACTTGCCATTCAGCAAGTTTTCTTTTAACAGTTTCTCTCTCAGCTTGTCCCTACACTTTTGATTGAGGGATTTCCTGATCTTGTAATCATGTGTTGTCACTGATCCATTCCCAAACTTTTTGTCAATACATTCTGTGGATAAGATAGCTATTTCACAATCTTGACTTCAAATATTGTACCTTCAAATAACTTCACTCTTGTAGGTGACAAAGGAGGTTTTGTAGACAAAGTTTTGCTTTTTGTCGAGTTTTTGTTACAGCATTATGATTGCTCATCTTCACTGAAGATGCAGTCCAGCAATGCAAGACTATACTTAACCGCATCTGGTGCATTTAGCTTTAGGAGATTGACCCCATCCTTGTATGAAAGAAATGTATTATGTTGCATGTATATACATGTGAAGCAATCTGGTTTACAGATGTGAACTTGTCGTCAGCAGGCAAGAATTATGTTGAAAAATATCATGAACTATATAGTATCACATACCTCCTTGATCAAGTGCAGCACCAGCATTTGCAAGTATTCAACCAGCATTTGCAGAACCAGAGTTGGCAAGAGTTGAACCAGTGACAAGTGTTGTCCCATCACCAGAGCTTGCAGCACCACCTGGTGCTGCACCTAAAACATGGCTCACTCTGTCAGCGTGAGATTGAAGAAGTTGAGCATTTTTTTTAGGTTTCTGTTTACATCAGAAAACCCATTTTCTATTATCCTTTCCAATGAATGACTACTGGTTGACCAAATACAGTACAAAATTATACAAGTAGTAAATTGATTCCTATAAGTCATGAAACCTTGCTTTTTTCCTCTAACAAAAAATGCAATGGTTTATTATGCATGAAGCACTATGCATAATGTTCTTATAGGCATTATGACTTCAATGTCATCTCCCTCCGCACTTTGTTATATGTTTTAATACGTATAGAAAAAAGAAATAGATAAGTCTCAGACTGAAAGAATTTTATAAAAGGTGTTTACTTACATTATCTTGAAAATCACTATCTTCAAATTGAGGAAAAGGGAAGAAGGGAAAATAATCTACATGTATAACAAACAGGTCAAAAAGATACTGAAGTTCAAAGTTGGCAAGTTATGGTCAGATAATCCTGTTGGTGACTGATCATCAACGAATGGTCAAAATCTTTGCACCTAAGACAGGAATATCATCAGTCGTGGCAGGATGACTGCAAAGGTGGGCCTTATGCTCAGCAGGATATCAGTACGACATCGTCTATAAGTACGAATGAATTCACTAGCTCGTTTGCACATGTAGTGGCCAGGAATCGACAAAGATGTTGAACTGAGGGTGTGAAGCGGTATTCCTGTAACTTCTTTGAGACATATGTTTGTAAAACAATGTTGCATTATTTATGTAGTTCTGAATAAATACTGTAGCATTTTGGGGGAAATGACCCCGCGTGTGTGTTAGCCAACAAGCATCTGCAGTGGTGATAGCATTTTTCCAAGAACCTAGTATCTCCATAGGTTCCATTGTTTTCATTTCTTCTTTTGCCTTACAACAAATACTACTCAATTGGCTATTTACTACTGGCCTCATAAATATATTTTACTGTTTTACCAAAAAGACTTACTTGACACTGACAACACTGAGCCCTAATCCTGCACCATGCACTATCTGGTATTTACAGTACATTAGGCCAGCAGAAATAAAGGCCACTTGTAATGCTATGCCAACAATACTACAAGACAGATCATGGCTTGAGGAACTTTTGAATGTAAGTGCACGTTTATCACACTTTAGTACACCGGTATACAATTTCAATGGCACCCTAGTATGCTGATATTTGCCCTGACAGTTAAACACAGCTTTACACCATGAATGTTCGTTAATGTGTTCTATCAACTCATCAAATGAACTCACTTGTCCAAGAACTGATATCGCATCGCTTGAAACGTCCTCCATTTTTTCACCAATTGCTAATAAAACTATTGCTAATAAAACCATACCCTCACATCAACCTATTTTATTTCATGCCATCTCATCATGCAAAAGAGACCTCCTAGCCGGCCTAGTCCCTCATTCAATATGCACCCAATCATATATTCTTTCTGCTGTTTCAGTAATATATATTCAGGTGATTTTGTGTCATCAATCTTTGTTGAATTAATAAGCAGATGACAAAGGTATTCAAAGATAGCAGAAGAGAGGGATTGGAAACCAACCAAACCAAAATGAATCATTATGTGCACTCCTTGAGGTTCTAGTGCCCAAGCTGTTGGCAACTGCAAGAGATCTAACTGACCACATAATGCAAATTCATATTTTTATATAATTCAACTTAACTAGACTTGTGTTGACTGACTTGTGGTGTACATTCCTGCATAAGGCTAAGCATGAAGTAAAAGCAGTGAATGCTTACAATGCCATGGTCAGTCAGCCAGATGCCATCTCAGTGGAAAGCGTACTTGATGTTCCACCTTGCCAGCACTCACTGTCCTCACGCATTGAAGAAGCTGACTTCAATTCGCTCTTTTCAGATGCTAGCACTGTGACAAAGGCTAGATTGCATGCTATTTCAGCACCACAAGCTCATGCGTGGCTTAAAGTGTAGCCTTCACCAAAGTTAGGTCTTGCGTTGATGCCTGATGAAGCACATGTCATTCTAAAATGGTGGCTTGGCCTTCCTTTGACACCTGATGGCACTCCATGCCCGCTTTGTCATCACAACATGGATGCTTGGGGACATTACATGCTTACTTGCCATTCTGGAGGTGATATGATAACAAGACACAACCTGCTCAGAGACTGCATTACCGACTTCTGCAACAAAGCATGCCTTTCCCCACAAATTGAGAAAGGAAGTGGCATTCTTCCTAAGGATCAATCTAGACCAGCAGACATCCTAGTGCCAAACTGGTCCCTCTCCCGCCCAGCTGCATTTGACATAAACGTGATCAATCCGCTAAATTTGCAATTTTTACAAGAAGCGGCTCAAACCTGTGGTCATGCAGCTGAGATGGGAGAGGAATCCAAGCACTCTGCAAATGATGAGGCATGTGCCCTTAGAGGATGGTCATGCATCCCTTTGGTTGTGGAAGTGTTTGGGGGTTGGGGCAATGAAGCTATTGATGTGCTGACTAAACTGTCTAAAAAGATGGCCACCCAGCTATGTCGACCTCTTATTGAGGTTACATCAACCATCTACAGTCGCCTTAGCCTCATCCTTATGAGGCAGAATGCCAGGGCAATTTTGGCCAGATGTGCCTCACCAACTACATCTTGTGACTTTTAGTCGTAGTGTTTTCATAAACAGTTGTGAGTAGATCAAAGTTAGTATAGTAAAATGTTACTACATGTAGTGTAATTTCCTAAGTAAAAGTATTAGCGATATTTGTCATGTTTGACCAGAAAACCTATCATGTGCACTGGTTAGCACAAACCAGTAAAATAAGGCACATTGGGTCCTATATGTCGAGTCTCCACAGGTGAAAAAGAAGAAAGCTAAGATGGCTGATGAAATGGATTACAGACAGTAATGAATGAACATGATTCATTCTACAAGCCTATCAAGAGGTCAAAATGAGCTTTTTGGCTATTTTTCCACATTGATAGAAATTGTGTCATCAAAATCACACTGCAGGCATTGTGAGAACACTGACTGAATGTGTGCACTGGAATACATATACCACCTATAAATGTAGGTGAACGGCTAAGGTACATGTAAGTGTTTTTAGGTGCACCTAGAAGTAAAATTACTTAGAGTAAATATTTTCCAAACACGAGGATTTCTTACCTTAAAGCAGACCTGGATAAATTGACGGCAATGATCGAGTACCCAGTATACCCCACAACTTAAAACAACTACGACAGTTCCTCAGCCTTACTAATGATTACTGCTGCTTCGTAAATTTGTACCCAAATATCCACCATAACCTGCGCCACAATATGCATTTGTGTGTTACTTTTATTGGGGTTCAATAAATGAAATTAATAGTCCATGTGACAACCAATCCCTTATATACGTATCACAGAGCAGTTACAGAGCTGCAGTGTATTGGTCAGAAATTGGATGGATTTTTGTCATTTTTATATCATTTGAATAGAGAATGAATAAATGTTACTGTTTACGAGTCAACTTTGCTGCCATTCATACATGGTGAATGTAAGCATGCTTATTTTCTATATGCATTAGATGTTACTATAATGAATTGCCAAGACAAAGAAATGCTAACACCAAGTACCACATCTCATGTATCTGGTGACTGTCAATATATAGCCTCTTCTTCTCAGGCTAATTTATAATGTGTAGATGTAAATGATGTTAGTGAAGAAGTGACTCAATATACCTTGTATGCATGTAGGAATTGGGATCTTTTCTTTTTAGATGAATTCTTTGAATGGTTTCCAGATTATTATCATGAGTGAAGCAAGTTAGGTGAATTCATTATTAGGATTTATATAAACGCATGCCTTAAATGTACATGTATAAACAGATTAACTTGATTGTGGTGATATAAATCAGCCTGTGAGCAATGGTTCATCTGTTGTGGAGCAATTGATGGTGATGATGTTGATGGTATTAATTCTACTCATGATGATGATGATCATCATGGAGTTGATGGTATTGGTAATGGTGATATTGATGACACTGAGGATAGGAGTCTAGTTAGAGAACAGTTGCAGTACAAAATAAAAGATCTACATTAAATTTGGTTTGTACCTTCCTTGTTGAAATTTATATCAAGCACAAATTGTCCGCACAATCCGCCATGCTATGTATCTGCAACGTGATTTACATTGATAGGAAATCCTATATACCATGTTTTTTCCAACTACACTTTATGGTGTTTTCAAGAATGCTACAATATGTGACATTAAAAAGGAGAAATATGTTGTGTGTCCTAATGATAGCTGCAACAATCTTTATCGTTTGGAAGAGGTACAAATGCTCAAAGTTTGCAATGTAATAACATTTGCCTCTAAATGTGGAAAAGAACTTGGATACATTTAAAAAAAAAAACTTTTTCTCAACAGAAATGGCATCCATATTAGCTGTTGCACGACTGTCATTCCACATTGGATGAGGTGTTCTCTGTGGTGAGATACATATGAGAGTGTTTGCTGGTTATGGTGGGTTGGGAGTGTGTTTCTGTCATGTAGATGGACATGGTTTGTCTGTACCTGTTAAGGTATGGATGCTTTGTAATTAGAATATCAAGCTAGCTGTTGCACAGCTGTATACTACTTTATTGCACCTTCCGTGTGGCTAAAAACTATGTTTCATAAGAAAGAATTCCGTGACCTGGTTTTAAGTCCATATGAATCAACTTTGGGTATTAGGATGTATATGATGCAGACATATGCTTGTGGAAAACCTATTTATTCGAATCCTAAAATGCATATTTTTATAAGATTCCTGTTTTTTTCCAATTCTTACAAGATTCATATTTTCCCTATATAGTATAGTTTCCTTTTAGGAATCTTATAGGGCTTTAGGATCTTAAAACGCTTACTCTTTCTTACACGTTTTCTTATGAGTTTTTACAATATTCTTACTAATCCTTAATAAGATCTTAAGAGTATTTATGGTAGGGGTGCTTCAGAATTAGAGGCAAAGCTTCAAAATAACTACCAATGAATTTGCCCTCCGGTTCGTTATAGGCGAAACACTACATGTATCTCTAAAGTCGATGCGTTAGCCAGGGGTCAGGGGGGTCCGCCCCCTCCAGGTATCGTACTATAAAAACTTTGCATCAGGCCCCAACGCCATGATACTTTCTGGCTACGGGCTTGCTACTACTAGAGTGGAACCACGTATAAATGACCCAGTAATGGCACCGTGTTTCTATGCAACCTATGCTTTTTATATATTATTATTTACATGCATAGCTTTGTAGTGACATAAAGGGGATAATAAGAGACTTTATTTGAAAAAAAAATTTATTTGATTTTTTATTTTGCATTTTCTCAAGTTTATAATTGAAATTACAACACAACATTATATCAAAGGCTCGGTAGGTGAGTTTTACTTTTACAGCCCGGCATAGTATTGATGTCACTGATGTTGTTGGAGTATGATCTGGTTGTGTAGTTGGGGGTGGGGGGGGTGGGAGGGGCTGCTGATGGTAGATCTTGTGCAGATCCCTGTTGTTTGAACAATGGGCTTGCCAATAACCTTTACCTAGTACCTAGAACGTAGCTCTCACCCGGGTCCTCTACTGTCACTCTTTTGCTTTTCGAATGTCCTACTGGCCATGGGTTGTAGGTCAGATGGAAGTACCACTTTACCCTGTCACTACGGAAACGGATCGTCTCATCCCCACTTTTAATGGATGTGCAAGGAATCTGTCCTGATAAGAGCTTTTCCCACTCTCTCTCGTGCACTGGTTTAGGTTTCTTTCCACCAAGGCTTGCCATAGAGTAGGGTTGAGCCAAAACGCAGCGCGCGCACGACTGGAATGCATATTTAACGCCCGTTAACAATAATAAAAGGAGTTAATTTTTAATAACTGTACAATTTGTGTGAAAAAGATGGCAGCTCTCTAGGCTACTGTCGTTTTTGAATTATATTGAACAAACGGTAAGTGGTGCATTGCTATTTAAAGTATGTATAGGTATAGGAATCACTGAAGTTTGATCGAACCACACAGCGAGACCCATTACTATATCCTAGAAAGTGCAGTGAACGCGTGAGCGTGGTCGGGTAAAGTTGGGTCACGTCGAATTAACACAACTGAAGGTTTATACGGACCAAAAACACCCTAGTGATTTAGTTTGGGTCTCCCGCTACTTAAAAATGTGTTTGTCATCATTGCACCACTTAAAATGGCCTAGATATTTTTCAAACCACACCAGAATTCCTTATACGAAGTTCCACTCTAGTACTGGGGGATCATTCGATAGGGTGTAAATTCCGACAATGATTTGTAAATGCATGCTACCACCGAACACAAACATTGCGTCATCTGCAGCAGCTATTTTTAGGTTCATGAATATATCCCTTGGATATGGATTCACACGTTGGGCCAGGGACTAGTATTGTAGTTGACAATGGCTCTGGAACGATCAAGGCAGGCTTGGCCGGTAAAGATATCCCAAGCGTAGTATTTCCTTCCATCGTCAGCAGCAAGGAAGAGACAGAGGGTAGTAAAGACGTCTACATTGGAGATGTGGTCAGCAGCAAGAGCGAACTCCTTATTACTGCCAAACACCCCATTGAATTCGGTCATGTAACAAACTGGGACGATATGGAAAAGGTGAGCAATGTATATTGGCCGCTGTCCCCATATATAGATATTCGGTGGCGTAGCGAGGGTATTGGACCCCCGGGGGCATAATGCACTAAGGGCGCCCCCCCCCCCCCCCCCCCCCCCCCGATGTTAAGACCATGCACCTCTTGCGCTTGGCCAAATCCGAATACCGGGGGGGCGGGGGTCCCCCCCCCCCCCCCCCCTCCCTTCGCTACGCCACTTTAGATATTAGATCTTATTCGACAAGCGATTTCCCTTGAATTTTTTGTATTCCTCCAGTACTTGTGTTGTAAAGTATTGAAAGTATGCATAGCTGACTTTAGTATTGGAGGAATATACCCTTTAACGTCGACGTCACTACAGCGCAACTCATTGTTTGTCTTATATTACGTCACGGTGTGAAATTGACTTTAGCACGGCTGTTTCAGGCCCATTGAACGTTGGACACTAAGACCTACGCCCTGAAATATTGAAACGATTACATCATCAAACATGACCTCAACAAGGACTTTGTATCTTCGAGCTATATAAGGACTGCACTTGTAGTCCCGCCATTTAAAAACCATTTTAGCGTAGTCATACCATTTTTCTTTCCTATGTGTGAATTACAAGGCACAACTCTGTACCGTCTGTTAGCTGTAGCGCTCGCCACGAGAGTACCGCGATGAGATATCCTTCACAAAGATCGGAACACTAGACTACCGCCAATTTTCCTGGGTGAAAGCAAGACGTGGATAGATGGTGGAGAGTGGAGGCTACCTAGAAAGCCAAACAACTAAGTGCGGCCTGCAGAAATGACAGCGCTACAAGTCATCAAACATAGGTGATTTACTCATTTAAAGCGATGTTTTATAGCACGTAGTGCATAGATGATACTATTCCTTAGAATATTTCGGTCGTTTTATTATTGCTGGTATTGCTGCGACATTTTGTGGTGCAATGGAGATGAGGTGTTCCTTCATCACACACTGGTAATGCTGAAGCTTTTCGTGGATTGAAGCATATGTCCTATGGAGAGCATTGAACTTGGCATGTATGGATTCGGCACCTTGTTCTCCAAGGAGACCGAACCCCACATGCCACTTTTGCACCCAAGCAACTGTGTGATCTTCAAGGAGATGCATCTTTACTGGTACAGTGGCTTGGGGAAAGGATTTCCTGAAAGCATCCATGAAGTTTGTGATTGCTTGTCCTAAAAAAAAAATTATGTGGACAAAATAAGTGTTTAATTTAAAACATTTACATTTTTTAAAACTTACTAAGTTGTTCAATGCTGTCACCAGATAGAAATGATGCATCATACAAACTTGTGGCATGTTGCAAACATTTCTAATATGTTCTTAAACTTTTCCGACGTTTTCACAATGTCAGCTGTCAGACCTGGTTGGTCATTCACTACCACCTCATTCAAGGAGTTGCACAGGGTTTCAATGTTCTTAGGCTGCATGTGTGGACAGTGCATAGGCACAGTGATGCCGATTAGGAACCATTATACATGTGCATATTTAAGTACCTGCAATGACTTGTGCACGTGATTGCCTATGAAGGCACCACCAAAGTAACTTTGCCTTTCAACATTAAAGGACTGGAGAGCAACATCAAGCTGTTTGACAAAGGGTCCATCATTTAATGGAAATCCCTTTTGGAGATGTGTTTTGGATGATTCAATTTGCTGTTCCTTTAATAATAATAGTATAGTTCTTAAATGCATTGTTGTTTAACTTGACTCACCACTTGTTTTACAGCTTGTCTCTTAATCTCGACTTGCTCAAGGAGACCTTTAACCACCTCATTTGTCTCACCATAGAGGATGGACAAATATGTGGTCAGCTGCTCATGAACATTGAGCTCTTGCAGTTGGCTTGTGAGGTCTTCTTTGGCTGACAGCATCTTCAGCATCTCCTGGTGGTACTCCTCAAAAGTTGAAGAGCTGGTTGCAATTTGCATAGAGGAACAAGCAAGTTTCAGATCCAGCTCATGGCATGTGTCCTCAAACAGCTTGAAGATCTTTGTGAAGACACCCAGAGTTATATGGAGACCTGGCAAGCACACCTATGGTGTGAGGGTGGAAGGGGCAAGTGTAATGACTGAATGATGTACAATCCATTCTAACCTGGGATAGAGGAATGTTAAAAATTGGCTTTGAAATGCAATTATGGAACAATTGTGCATTGCTCCTAATCCCTCCATTTTCCATGTAATTTATGTTATCCTGAATGATGCTCTCCAATGTGCGTGCCGCAAATTCTCCTCGATTGGCTATGGGAATCTTCATCTTATCTTTATGAATATGGCAACACAAGCAAGGGTAGCACCCTGTGTACAAAGGTTAGTCATGTATAATGGGTGTCACAGTTATTGACATTTAGTATTGACGCACCACAAACTCCTGAAAGGCCATACATTGTACTGAAAAAGTCATAGTCACCGCAAAGAAACAACTTGATTTTATATTGCCTGTGTGAATTAAAATCACCTGCCCATTTGTAATAACTTATTTAATACCAACCTCCATTTTATCCTTTGCAGTTCTACCACCTGGTCTTGATAGCGATCCAATGCTACATGCAGGTTAGTGACGTTGTCATCAGCCTCAAAGCAGCAGAAGACACAGGTATTTTGAGGAGAATTGGGCGAAGGAACATTAACAATTTGAAAGCTCATCTTGAATGTCCCTCCACCCTTGTCCCCTCCCAGCTTTATCCACACTTCATCACTGGGGATTACGTCATGCCAAGTGAGCCTGCCAGCTCTACATGTATGTAATAAACACAAGTGCATTTATATATTACCATCTTATGTAATTTATTCATTACTTGGCATTCTCATCCAGCAGTTGGAACACCTTTTCCACCAGATTTGGAACATACACCAAGGCGGCTCCTCGTATCTCCTCTCCACCAGATTTCAGTTTAAATGAAAAAGGCGCAATCTCACCTTTGAGGTTGCCCCTGATCATCTCTCTCGAGATTTGCCGCATCCTTTTTTCACTCCCAATGGAGATTCCTGAAGCCTTAAGCCATCTAAATTTATATGTAAGTGATAACAGGGTTATTATTTAAAAAACTGTGGCATGTTAGTGATGTGCATACATGTATACGATACTGACCTTCGGAGTATTCGCAGCTTGTGCCAAGGGATTGCTAGGCCAGCCTTGATTGCCAAGCCTTGGTCTGCACTCACTTTGCAGATGTCCATAGCAATCCCTGAATCCACTAACAATTGCTGCCTTTCTTCATCACTCAGCCACTTCATTTCATTCTCAAGTAAGGCGGATGCCTCCCCTCCACTGACGATGTCACGCACATGGCTCATCTCTTGACACCTTCGCTTCAGTGTCCTCTTGCTGACTGATTTGGTTTCAATGTGGGTGGTTGTAACCCTCATGAATGTCATTGGCTGTGAGGAAGGCATATAAGTGATACATTAATTTTGACTGTGCATGTGTCTGTGGTGTGTGCGTGTGTACTTACTCTTCCTCCTGTTGGACATGTCAAAACAGGGTTCTCAGGACTTGTTGATGACATTCGTCTCAGGACACCTGCAGCAGCTACCATCTCCTCTTCAGTAGGAGCTGGTGTACACTGGTGATCATCAAAACTTCTAGCCTTGATGTCCCTTGAACAGACAGCACAATGTATCAGTACATCGCCCAAGATGTTCAACACCAAGGTAGGTGCAGGGTTAAGATGCAATGGTGCTGGGTCATAGCAACAGGGACACTGTACGTCCGCTGACACCACTATCCATTGTTTCATGCATTTGGCACACACAAGTGCTCTGCATGGCAGCTCCAGTGGCTGGTTGACGACCTCTAAGCACAGAGGACACTTCAGATCCTTTAGAACTGACAAATTGTCATCTGCTACTAAACAGTGATTTGGGTCGCCAAGAGCATTAAGTGGTAGAGGTGAAATGCTATCAATGTACTTCAAAAGCTTATTAGCACTGCGTTCTTTAGCTGGATGAATGACTTTGGATGGCCTTCCCACTTGCTGAGTGGATGTGAAGTGTTCACACACCTTAATATGTGTGGAAGAAATTAATACACATGCCATCATATTGGGGGTGAAACATCTCACCATGCAAGATTCAATTTTATGTGCTTGCCACTGAAATGCAGTCACACAGCACCTATATGGTACCCCCTGTGCAGCTGCATCCATTGCCTTCTGAAGGGAACGCTTGCAGGAGCTACAAAAGCTTTGTGGGTACACCATTGCATCCTCCTCTGTTTGAAATGCCACACCAAACACCTTGTGCAAGGCTTCAGTATATGCCTCACACTGGTATGTGGTGTCCTTTTTCACCCCCCTTCTGTCATACATGCGTTTTGCACACACTCTGCAGTGCAGCTGAACTTGATGGTGGTGGTAATCCATTCAACCTGTACAACACCGCATCATTATTCATAGAAAACAAGCAGACTGTTTAGGCCGAAAAGTGCCGGCCGCACTTAGTTAATGACATAAACCTTTCGCCTGAAGTGTTAACATTGCCTCTATGTCGAACTTACCAGTGAGAAAATTGGCGGCTCGTTGCAACTCGCGCTTCGTTAACACATGCTCGAGATGACGTAACGGCGTATGCTTATGAAAACAAGGCCTGTGTATTGCTTGAGAAGCGTAGTATTAATAGTTCAGATGTGTGTGTTATAGAGGAATGATTGCTGGTACTAATGCACCAGCTTATTATAGCACCAGGTGTAAGCTTCAAGCAAGCCATGCCGTTAAACATTGCATAGCGATAATGAGGCTAACCGCCATCATTTGTAAATCATATACCGTAACGCTCTAATTATCAAACTACAGTGCCGTCCACCCACAAGTTCACACTCGCGCGCGCTCGACACGCGCTCGACTCGCGCGCGACTCGATCGAGTGCAATAATAACTCACGCGCCTTAACTCAAAGCAAAACAGCTGGAACAAAAACATATGCTATTAATAGCTTGAAACTAACGTAATCATCTGTAGGTATGCCGTAAATAGGTATTTGAGTGACGCGCGTGACTCGCGCTCGACTCGAATACACGCGCGCGCGAGTGTGAACTTGTGGGTGGACGGCACTGTAATTGTCCAGCTCGAAACAGCCGTGTTAGATTTGGTGAAACCTATGTTCTTTTTAAAAAGCGTAACCGTGTTGGAGTCACGCCACCATTATCCCCATGTGCTGTATACATGTACAAATGCATGCCTGACCCTCATAGCCTTTTATTCATACCGAAATGTACGCAATTATTACTGCGCACACTATATTATATTTAAAATATGAATTTTGTTAATTTCTCAGGTGCAAACTATTGGATTTTTTTTTTCAATTTCAGATCTGGCATCACACTTTCTACAATGAGCTTAGAGTGGCCCCAGAGGAACATCACATTCTCCTAACCGAACCTCCCTTGAACCCAAAGGCAAACCGAGAGAAGATGACTCAGATTATGTTTGAGCACTTCAACATACCTGGCATGTATGCAGCCAGTCCTGCAGTGCTGTCATTGCACTCCACTGGCCGTATCACTGGTATGGTCATCGACTGTGGTCATACTGTTTCACATACAGTGCCCATTTTTGAGGGTTATGTTCTTCCACACGCTGTACGTCGCCTGGACATTGCAGGTAGAGACCTTACTCATCATCTGGAAAGACTGTTGTCATGCAAGTACAGTTTCATATCACAGTACGGATGTCGACTTCATGAAATTTTTAGCAAGGTGAAGGAAACTACGTGCTATGTTGCTCAAGATATTAGACAGGAAATGCATGAAGCTACTCAGAGTTGCAAATTTGAGAAGAGCTATGAGCTTCCTGACGGTCAAATCATCTCCATTGGCAATGAACAGTTTATGGCTACAGAGGCCCTGTTCAATCCTTCATATATTGGCATGTCATGTCAAGGTATTCAAGATAATGCATACTACTCCGTCATAAAGTGTGATATTGATATAAAAAGAAACTTGTTTGCAAATATTGTTTTGTCTGGTGGCAGCACTCTGTTTCCTGGATTTGCAGAAAGGATGCAGAAGGAGATCACAGCCCTGGCACAAGCTACCTTAGAAATGAACATCATAGCCCCTCCTGATCGCAAGTACAGTGCTTGGATTGGTGGTTCCATTTTGGCCTCTCTGTCAAGCTTCCAGCCAATGTGGATCTCCAAGCAGGAATATGATGAATTTGGTCCATCCATTGTTCATAGGAAGTGTTTTTGAAAGATGAGTTTTTTTGCATATACATGTATCAATCTAGGTACATGACAGTCCTACATTTTACCGAGTGCAGCCAATGCCTGCTATATGTATAATGCATGTGGTCAGATCAATAGGACATGCACCAGTTACTTGTTCAATTCTAGACAACTACATTATATTTTTATATACAACATTATAACACTACAATTCATGATTTTGTGAGCAATGTATTGTTGCTCCTGAAAATTGTACGTATTAATTCTTAATAAGATCTTGGTCCCAATTTCTTGCATCTATAAGATCACTGTAGAAAAAAGTAATAGGATCTTGTAAGAATTCTATAACTTCCTTTAAGATAGCTTTAGAAGAATCTGTAAGAAACCTATAAGAATCTAATAAGATCCTATGGGTTGGTCCCAATTTCTTGCGTCTTGTAAGATTACTATTACAAAAAAGTTATAGGATCTTGTAAAAATTCTCTAAGTTCCTTTTTAAGATAACATTAAGAATCTGTAAAGAAACTTATCAGATCCTAAGGGTTTCTTAATAAGTTCTTGGTCCCAATTTCGTGCATATTCTTAACTCATAAATAATTTTTTGCTAGGGTCTCAGCAGCAGCTGCCCGGCCCCTCCCATAGGCCTACTGCATATTCACCACTGCAATCGCCAGCCAACCAAAATGCCCCCCTCTCCTCTGATTGGCTCTGAAGAGCAAGATTGGTCCATACCTATCCAATCATCGGCGATTAACAGATAAAACTTGAACACACACTTGAGGCTACTATATAGGTTAGATTGTAGTAGTGTTTTGAGAACTGGAAAGGGGACACTTGCAGGCTCACAAACTGCACCCGTAGACCATGGAAGACATTCAAAGAATGCTGAATCTATATTTGAAAAACATACACACATACAAGTATAACTATGAAATTAACAATTTTCTCTGTACAGTAAGAGTTTTTTTTTTTTTAACATACATAATACATGACCTTGTTGTTGACACTGTCATAAAAAATCTTCCACATACATCATTTTACTGACATGGCTAGCACGATGGTGTTATTAGAATGCTGCCTAAATGACGAAAAATACTTGTCACATGTTGCTATTAAATGCTGGCTGGTGAACAGAGTACATCACAGAGTCAGCGTCCAAGTGCAACTTCACCCAAAACGTCAAACGGTCGGTAGGCCTACTAGTCCCATTTATAAGCGCTACTACCCGACAAACTAGCTCCCTGATTTCCTTTTTGACAAATATGGCTGTTATAGTGGGCGCCTATATGCTGGATTCAAGCGAATCAAAGCCACTGGGCCTTTTACAACCATCACAGGAAAGTGTTCTATTTAATTAAGGGTATCAAATAGGATGCAGTGAATCATGCTATCCATCATATTCAGCAGCCCTCCTTGGGGCTATATATCAATGTCCAAATGTTAACTCTTTTATCAAGGTGACATGGAGGGCTTTCCAGCTGACATAATCGTGTTTCATGAACCTAACTTGAGATCCTGGGTGCTCCTATTGGGGATGCAATGTTTTGTGCCAAATTCCTTGCTCAAAAGCGAGCCAAGGCAGTCAAATTGCTGCCCCAGATAAAGAGGTGGGTTCATTAGATCCTCAAATTGCACTCATCTTGCATCATTGTGCCACCTTTTGTAAGCTGGTCCATTTAGCTCGTTCCACTCCACCTGCCCAGTCTGAAGGCCTAGCATTGTTTGATGCGGAGGTTCATTGTCACATTTGTGATTGTGTTGCAATTGATCCTTCTGACTCTGAGTTACTTCAAGTTCAGCAGAGCCTTAGTAGGGGTGGTCTAGGCCTCCATAGGTTCGCTTTACATTGCTCAGCTGCTTATTTTTCCTAAGTAAACAAAGTAAGTTGTTCAGCTCCACTGGATAAGTTCACCTTACAAGCTGTCACCTTATTCAATAGCTTGGTTCCACCTGCAAGTTCCATCTCTGAAGAGTCTCTTCTGGAGTGTCAAAAAGACATTGTCCAGAATTGATGACCATCAATTTGACCAGTTGTGTCTCATCCCCACCCTGGCCAACGGTGCTCGTCTACTATCAGTTGCATCGTGTTATGCTTCCTTGTGGCTAACCGTAATTCCATCCAGGGGTCTTAACCTTAGCTTGGAGCCAGACGAGTTCCAGGTTGCTTTATAATGGTGGTTTGGGATGGACACAACATCACAGCTACATTTTCCTTACTGCCCTGACCACCAGCTGGATCCTCTTGGGCATCATGCCGTGACATGCAAAGGGGGTGGCGATGTTGTTTTGTGCCACAACAGCTTAAGAGTTGTTTGTGGGCAACATGACCACAGCAAGTCTCGCCCAGCCGACATCTTAACCTAACTGGTTCTTGAGCAGAACAGCAGCACCTGATGTCTCGATCACCTCATCGCTAAACCCTTTAACCCTTTTGGAAGTGGGAGTGATGAGCAATCCCAAGATTGCGTGGCCAATCCATGGTTTGTACCACAAACCATGGATCCAGGACCTGGGTTTGCGCAGGCTAATCCATGTTTTGTGCGTTACGTAAATGTAATAACCTCTTCCAATTACACACTGAAATTTCCAATTACTAAGCATACCAAACATGAGAAAGTAATCAGCCTCTAGCAAATTTTCACAGTTTTCTTGCAGTTATCTTAATAAAAGCAATGTTTTCTTCACAGAGCAAGCTTCTTGTTGAATTCCATAGTAATACTATTAGGAATTGTTCAAACAGAGGTAATTGCATAGTAACTGGTCCAGTATGAAACCTATGCAACAACCAGAAGCAACTTGAACAGTTTCTTCATAATTTAAAACTATTCTGCCATGCAATTGTTTAAAAATGACCATTCAAACATGTTATTGACTTTCCAAAGTTGTACATAAATGAATACATAGGTTTACACAAAGATTGCAGCAGTGTAGAGCATTTTCAGCTCTTGGACATCAGTTTTTGTTAGCCTGTTCATTTTAGTGAGATTAATTCTGTTTTTCAATATACTTTGGACATCCTTTTCTTCCACTTGTGTAACCCCTCTGATTTTCCACTTTACCCACATCGATGAATAGCTTCCAACCCACCACTCAATAACTATCTTTACTCCATCCAATAAAGAAATCACTTGTCCAATTTGTGGTTTTTCATCCTCAAATTTGTTTAGTTTGCAAGCCACAAACTGTCCAACACAAAGTGGAATTACTTCCTCAGACACAACATGATTTTGCAACTTTGCCTCTTGATCAGTTGATCCATTGCCACAGTGTGCCTACATTTAAAAAAAAATATGCACTCAGTACAAATTGCACAATGAGAATTGCAAATTATAATAAACACTGTGATCTATAATTGTTAGCAGGCTATTGGTTCTGTAGAAATTTCGAGGCTTGCAAATTCTTTACATACATGTACATGTAGTATTTGGATTTGCAAAATCCTTACATAATAGTAAACTAGGCTTTTGGTTCTGTAGAAATTTCATGGCTTGCAAATTAGTAAGCATAATAGTAAACAGGCTATGGTCCAGTTGAAATTTCAGGGCTTGCAGAATACTTTACGTAAAATTAAGTACTGCCTATTTGGTCCTGTTGAAGTTTCAGGGCTTGCAAAATCATTACTAATAGTAAGCAGGCAATTTAGTCCTGTTGAAATTACAGGGCATGCAATATTGTTACTTAATGAGGATTCATTAAATTTAGTGCACAATGGTGTTTTTTGATGTTTTGGAATGTGCGTAGTATTGATTACAGTGCTATGAGTACTAATTGAATGTACATGTATTGTTTCTCCATTACAGCACATGTGCAACTGCTTAAATTATCAATGCACTATAAATATTGGCACCTGGAGTGAGGCAGTTACATTAGCTGGTTCAGTTATCATGAATTATTCACATGTTAATTTATTTAAATCGCCGGCCAAGCATTGGGGATCCACCTCCTCCTTCAGAACCACACCCATAACATAACCATTAAAAATATGCTCTAATAATAAAATAACCGTTAATCTTTTTAATGAGTGAAATCTGATCTGGTGACTGCAATACTTGGTCTGCAGCTGGAATTGAGTCTTGGACTGCTGTGATCTCTTTTCCTTGAGAAGTTTTTGTTCTTCTGCCACAATTTTATTTTAGTTATGAGACCAAGCTCATCAAAACAATCAGGAAGTAGCCAACGAGAAGATCAATGTACTGTAGGTGCATCATCATTGCAACCAAAACGGAGGAAAATTGACACAGAAGTTGATATGCTTGATCATTTTGACAAAGGACTTGAATCCTGCTTTCTTGGTATGTATACAACATGGACATTAGTCACACACACCCTATATATATAAAATTGTATATGCGAGGGAAAATTTTCTCAGAAACTGTCACATATGTCATATATGCACACCATGTACATCCCCACTACCATCTACACCATTGAACTCTCACACACACCATGAACATCCCACTGTCACACACCATGTACACCCCATTGTGTACACGTCATTGTCACACACACACACATCATCTACATCCCCATTCACAGGCAACATGTACATTCTCATTGCCACACACTATGAGCATCCTACCATGTCCATCCCCACTTTCACACATATCAGTGTCACAAACACCTTGTATATCATACACACCATAAACATTCCCATGCATGCATGCATGCACTGTAAATAAAATGGTTGCTAGGGCAAACCAAGTTGGTTTACACTGTGTAGTCAACATGTACACATGAAACCGGTTTGACATATCAGCCAATTTAAATATAGTGGCAACCAATTTAATTTTAGTGTGATATTTAAGGTTTCACATGTTGTCTACACAATGTAAATCAACTTTGGTTTGCCTTAGCAACCATTTTATTTACAGTGTGCACTGTCACACACACCATCTAGCCATGCACATTCTCACTGTCACACACACCATCCACACCCTCTGTCACACACTATGAACATCCTACCAGTGTACATCCCCACTGTTCACACACACAGCATGTACATCGATCTCACTGTCACTCACATGACTGTGACACATGCCTCCTCACACAAGTACACACCATCATGTACATCCTCAGTGTCACACACTATGTACATCCCTCGGTTACACCCACTCTCACACCCCATCTACACCATGTACACACCCCAATGTCACACACCATGTACATCCTCACCATCACACACATTATACCAATTATTCTACAGGAAACTATGCCTTACCTATTAGCTGCCTACTGTCACCAAGGAAGGATCGCAGCATTCGTGACCCTGAACACTTCGTAGCCAGTTTAAAGTTGTGAAAACAGAACAAGTCACGTTGCCCCAATGATTGCAATTGTTAGGCTAAGGGATGACGAACAATTTGATTCTAAACATCCAGAAGCTTTCACATATGAAACCATTGGAGGAAATCATTCGAGAATAGCTCTGCAACAATTGTTAAATGAAAACAACAATTTGAGACAAGACCCTCAGTTCTCATCATGGCGAGTGAGTGTGTATTCTTGTATGACCGATTAACAGGCACAGCATTTAGCCCTTCGGCATAATCGTGCAACTGATTTCACCTGTAAAATGACAACGCAGGACAAGGTATAAAATTCATGATGTATTTTCCTTGTACTTATATAAATATTTTCTGCACTAAGGTTCACCTTTGTCGATTACGGCTGTATGCTATGGCAAATAAATCGTTAATGGAAGAACCTCCAGAAAAAAAACAGCGAATGTAAAAGTTCGTGTGCTAGCACACTTATGATGACTGTACATGTAAGTTGTATTGTAGCTACATGTATGATTTAAAATGTGTCCACAATTTTTTTTATCTGATAGAAGAAGCAGTTGGAGGACAACATGGTATTCATGCTCTCCACTTTGAGCAACAAAAACTATGAATTGTACAGGGTTATTGTAACAGTATTTGAAAAGATCAAAGTCAAAGGAATTGCAGCACCAAAGGTGGACTGCAAAGGAAGCAACTTTCGTGGTCTGCGTGGATTCAGCGAGACAGAATGTACGGAAATGTTACAAAAATGTGCAAGTGGAGAAACTGTGCTTAAAAGTCTCAATTCAACTTGCTTCAACCAAAAAAAAAAATGAAAAAAATCTTGGAATCATTTGTATCTTTAGTTGGCACTAAAGACTGGAAAGAGGCACAATAGAACCTAATTTTGCCAATGCAAAATTACTATCCGACCTTTTTCTGAAGTGCAACTTTAATCCAATCCCAGCTGCTTTTACTGATTATTGCTCAAGGGCTGTTAGGTGTGTACATATTTATACCACATGAATGAATTATTGCATTATGTTACATGTATCTTATATTTCAATTTAGATCGAAAACAGCTCATTCAAGCCCCTCAGATATTAATGCACAATCACTTATTGTGTGGTCAGATGAGAGGACAAACTCAACTGTCCTTCTACCAAAATGCATTTCCTCAATTACTTACGAAGACATCAAAACAACCATTTCATGTTTTGCAGGCTTTAGCCTCTCCTTCTTTGTCTTGGATAATGAAGAATGTGAAAATGTGAGTTTGCTGGAGTTTCTTTTGCATTAACAATTTAGCACATAGAATATGACATATCCTAAATTTCATCTACAGATAGAATCCTATTTACGGACAGTGAAGGCCATAAATACAGCTTCAAACATTACAACATATTCTCTCGTTGTATTGACATCAGCATATGAACTGGAAGGGCTATGTGAGCTGCAGAGGCAACTTTGCTCTGCACATATGCTAGTGCAGACAGCATACTACTGATCAGTGGATCCCCCTTCAGGTACTTTTGTGGTACATGATTACACTTTCAAACAATCAAAATAATGTCAAACACCTCAGGATCTTTGCTGAAGCAAGTCCTGATACCATTCCTGATTGCTGTATCGAACAAGACCTGCATAAAAGATAACCTTTTTACTGGTGCAAATATGTATGAAGAACTTATCTCCAGTCTATCAACTGAGAATGATTTAGTTCTGTCCTGTGGAAAAGAAAAAAGTGAGTTATACTTACAGGCACTCAATATGTATCAGCTTTGGTAGACTTGAAAATTCTACGCATCCAAAAGTAAAGTTTATCAGCTTTGGTAGACTTCAAATTTCTAAGCATCCAAAGTGAGGTATAAAACAGTTTTGTTACACTTGAAATTTCTAAACAGCAAAAGTATATCAGCCTTTTGGTAGACTAGAAATTTCTATGCGTTCAAAAGTGAGGTATATCAGCTTTGGTAGACTTGACATTTCTATCAGTGAGGTAAATCAGCTTTGGTAGACTTGACATTTCTATCAGCGAGGTATATCAGCTTTGGTAGACATGACATTTCTATCAGTGAGGTATATCAGCTTTGGTAGACTTGAAATTTCTATGCTTCCAAAAGTGAGGTATATCAGCCTTTGGTAGACTTGAAATTTCAAGTGTACGAAGCTTATTGTATAAATGCTAAAGATGCATACCTTGCATTGAACTTTTAATATATACTTATTGCATGCATAATCATGCACCCTGATTTTCCATTTGCATTCAGCCATTCCTATAGTTGCCATGAAAAATTGATGGAATGCTATGGTGCTGCATGAAGCAAGTTAGCCAGCTAACCAAAGATGGAGAAGAAAGAAATGATGATGAAGAAGAACGAGAACAACGTGAACCCAGTGAAGAATATGGATTGTTGCATTGATTATGAGCACTAGGGTGTATTACATATATTCTGTTGTATTGTACAATTATTATATATTACATATCAGGCTGTATAGCATTCCAATCTTTTACAGTGGATATTGTCAGCTTTCTATGTATGCATAGTATTTCCAAACAAAACAATTGAAAATAAGTTGCGAACCAATAATATGGTTTGATGGAAATGGTTTATCAACTGCTATTTGTCAATGGTTTAAGCCGCGTTGAAAATATGTCACAGAAATGGTCATTTTGTGCAACAGAAAATTTCAAATTGGAATTCACACACTGAAATTGGAAGGAGTTTAATTATAATTTCATGCCGTATATTAAGAAATTTTGTAACTGCTGTGTTTACACCGAAATGATTTGGTTACGGTGTTTTGATGTAGCACTTATCTTGTATATAGGTAAGCGCATGGATTGATCCTTACAAGTGCACGACGATAAAAATTTGGCATGTCTGCGGGCTTTCGTCGCTAAATTGCGCACTCTATTAATATTATGAATGATTTAATGAGCTGATCGCAACTAATGTTTATACACATTGTACGGTCTACAATGAAAACCTGATGCTTAAAAAGTACTAAGTAAGAGGGGAAGGAAGAAGGGGCCGCTGTGGTGAATCCGACGGCAAGCCAACTTTTATACCTTACTAAATTGCGTATTTCGTGCGGTACGGTTCAAGAACGAACAATGGACTTTTCTCTCAGAGGGGGAGGGATAGAATGACACTAATTTGACACTTAAGCATAAGGCCAGGGCCCGCAACTCATTGGTTAGCATGCGTTTCAAGCAAAGTCGCTGGGCTTAGAATAGCTTAGGTTTAGAGGTTTAGGTTATAGGTTGGTTAATGGCATAAGCAGTTAGCGTAGGCAGGAACCGTTAAGGAGAGAAGGTTTAATTAAACGTTGACCTGCAATGAATAATTACGCACAAGTAACGTATGTATGGTAATATTAAATATACATGTATATTACTGTATGATGCAAAGATTGTTACTGTGGGTCGTGTGTCATGTGGCTGGCTGTGATGTGCATGGTACTGGGTTCTAACCGGGTTTTTATTTTTCCTTATAGCGTGCGTTGCAAGCGAAGACGCTTGGCTTAGGGGTTAGGGTATAGGTTGGTAAATAGTACGTACACAAGCTCACGTTAATTATTCAGCCATTTATTCATAGGTCTTCTCTCCCTAACGACATATCTTTCATTTCATTCCATTCTAAGGGGCCAACAGCGTGACAGCAAACGGGAGTGTTGGCTAGGTCGGAATATTTCAATGTATAAAGAAAGAAGGGGAAGGGTACCCGGAGAGCGTAAAAGTATCCGGTAACCGTACTACAAAAAGTCCTTAGTAGGGGGGGGGGGCGGGGGGGGGGGGGGGGGGGGAAGCTGCATAAGTACCGGTGCACCATTCAGAAACTGTTGGGGTAAAAGGCGGGGGCGGGTGGCCTTCTGCAGATACTGTAAGAGTGCATGAGGGCGGACACAGGGTTGAGATCATATTCACAATCAATTTTTACCTTACCAGGGCAATTTATCACCCAATAATACCATGTATGGTGTTGATTGTGAGTGAATATGATATCAAACCCACCACTGGTATGAAAAAGGGTATGGCTTCATAATTATTGGCAAGCCCCCCCCCTTCCCCGTCTGTAATTACTTTTTATTATACTCTTATACATGTATGCATACATGATAGAAATATTTGCAGCTACAGCTCAAGGTATGTCAGTGTGAGTTGTACGCATGTACATTTGGTGTCTTTATGTGCATCTACACCATATAGTACATGAATGTTTTCTAAAGGAATGCTGTATGCAATTGGTTTTGAGTATATATCTTTTTATATTTTAGTAGGTTACATGTATGCGTTGAAATATTATTCATTTACACTGTGTTTTGCTTCCTAAATTTACTTATCATTTGGCATGAGATCCAATGATTTGAGATAGGGCACACCTGTATCAGAAGACACCATCAAGACACATGATTTTTAATGTTTTTACTTACATATGTAACTCTTTTTTGCTTTCCATTTCATATTTGTTCTTGATATCACAGTTCTTTTGTTGCACCTTGGATTTGTTTGCACAACAAAGCTTTGTGTCTTGTTTATTAGAGCATTGTTTCCCACCATGATGCAGCTGGTACAACCAAAATTCTTTTTTAAACATTGGTATTGTTTTGTTCAACAGCCAGTGGTGCATTTACAAGCATTTACTGTAAATAAATTCCATGGTGCCAGGTGTTTTGCTGCTTTTTGAAATGATATTTTCTTCATTCTCTTTCCATCCATTAACTTCACAACAAAGCAATATCTTCAAATGTTGACAGTATCTCATGTTCACTCCTAAGAACATAAGCGATGAAAAATTTGCTGTACAAAAATCCAAAAATGCTTACTGAAAACATAGACACCCAGGATACATCCTATTACATGTACTTCAAATACATGTACATGTATATACAACATGGTGACCTAAGCAAGTGTGAACATGTACTGTCAATTCATGGTATCCTCAGTGATATTTTATCCCCCACACCGAATGACTTCACACGGTTTTTCCTGTTGTAACAGTTAATCATCTTCAGTACCTCTCTCAGATATTTTCGATCAGCTGCTTGTTGTACTTGTACCTGAGATGAAAGGGATGTACAGGTATTGGTATTCTTAACCATAACTTAGTATACCTGAATGTGTTCTTTGGTAGTTCCTACATGTACATGTAAATGCTTAGCACCAAACCATCAGATTTTGTATCGATGGTATGTCAGTCTTTTTCATCAATGATTTCTTCAATATTGGTATTAACTCCCAGACTGTGCACATCCTCAATTTCATTATCAATTTGAAAAACTTCATCTGCTGCACTCTCAGCATCAGTATCACGTGCTGCTTCATCGTTGTCATGCACTCAGTTTGTTTTCACAATTACATAAATTCGCCATCACCATTATTACCATAATCCATATCTCCACCACTTGTCCAGGATTTCTAAAACCATCATTTTAACACTACTGGTTTCATCATACTGGTCATCATCATCCTTTTGAAGACACTCATGGCTCACCAGCACTATCATTATCACATTTACACTGTAGACACATCTGGATTCTGACCAATACAGAGATTACCTTCTCGACAAGGTTCTTCACTGTCGGTTTTACATTTGGTACCTATGGCACTATTGTGACAATCAACATTGTCAAGGACAACACCATCAGTCTCACAAGTCCTCTTCCTGTATTATAGCACATTTTTTTGCTTGACGGAAATACAACTTCTCTGGCTGGACATCTGACCAAACACCAACTCATACGGCGATCAGTAGTGTCATGAACTTGGGTGTTCAATATACACTTAATATCTCAATCACAGTTGCAATACTACTGTGGCATGCCGTATGGAAGGTTTTCCTGTAGCCAGCATGAAACAATTGTTTGTCATGAACTTCCTTCCATAAGGGTGTTCTGATAGTCTGCAACATAAATTACCATGCAGAATTTCCCAAGAAGGGAATTATCCTCAATCTATGATACATTTTTGAAACAGCGTATGCCAGTAGATAAACTGAGCTGTAAGTACATCCTTCATACCCACACCATGCATCTTAAGTTTTTATCAAAAGACCCAGTTTCCAAGATGACAATCCTTAATTTTCTGACCTTGTTTCCTGCATATGACACCACTGGTAGATCTCTTACATGTATCATCGTCAGGGAAGGTCCTGCCCAGACACTTCAAACCACAGTAACAACAACATGTAACACACTGTACAGGTGGCCTCTTGCAGGCAATTTGCTATTTATACATCAAACCCAAGTATAGGTACTTTAGTTTAGACCATCACAAATTATTAGTTGATTTGTCGCAGATACGTGTGAATTCAATGGAGGATTTACATTACACATGACTCTTTCTGTAGGTGTGTAGGATTTCAAGTGTTAATAATACAATTGGCAACATGTGCAATCATTGCCAATTTGTACCAATGGCATTTTTTTTGGGATAGAATCCTATAATAAATAGATATATGGAACAAGATGTAATAATCATTATTTCAGTCGAACAAAATTGATGTTGATGTAAGATTTGTGGGCACGATTTGTATAAAAACAAGTTATCACAAGGTATGGAAATCAGGCAATTGTAAATTTCATAGAACTGCTACAAACCTGTAACTGTTTGCTCACATGTACTTTTTACACTTGCATAACCCACAAACCCCACAGTGATAGCATCTTTATACTCTTACAAAACATACGATACGATTGCTAATGCCAAAGACCACATTGCACTTGCTGATGCTGTTGGCACTGATTAATGTAAATGTTCAAATGTGGAACATAAATTGTATTTAAAACTCTACAAACCATTTCTACATTCATGTAACTCACTGTAAGATGAAATGTCCAAACTGAGTTGCGGACATAGGCAGGAAATTATGCGTTTAATACATGTGTAGTCTGACCACATGTTTATGGATTAGGTAGGAGTTCTATACACTCATAGCCCTCTAAGATTGGAAAATGTGCTACGGAGGTTCCATGTGTATAAAAAAATTTATGATTATTTAAGTATGCGGTTTTCTTACTTAAGTATTACATATATCTACATTTACATCGCTACAGCATGTAAGCCTTACCTACTAATGTCAAGCTACAAAATCAACTAGGGTGAATGATCTTGAGATTATTGTTGTAGCAATTGATCTAGTCAGAGCCAGGTTCAGTCGGCTGTACAGCTTGAAAATCTTCTTTGACTTGCTGCTTGAAGTGTGAACAGCCAGTCGTGTGGCAAGATGTGTGAAACACATCTGGGCTTCTCCGCCCCATGCACCATACGATTCCACAGCAAGAGGTACGCAGGACCATCCCAAATTGGTACACCTCTGACCATTGGTTGTGTGCTTCCTCACCTCAGCAGCCTGAGCTGCTGCACCAGCTGTCATTAGAAGGGGAATATGGGGACATTCAGCAGATTCTGCCTCATTAACGTGACACCTAGCAGGCAGTAGATTTGGCTCAGTGCTTCATTTTCAGTCCAACTAGAGGAATGCATGCACATCCAGTCCAACCTTGAAAACATCTCATCATTTTTGGCATGCTTTCAAACCTCACTGTATTCTGCAGAGCTGTCAGAAACCAAACTCACTTCCAGAATGGACTCTGCATCCGTGGTACATGTTAGAGTTGAGGCTGCTCAAAATTCTGGACCAACACAAGCAACTTCAAGAAGAAAACACTAATGGTCATTTTGGTCATTTATAGTGCTTTTCTGGTAAATTTTTATAGTAAATGTAGATACTGAAACTGCATGCAGTGAGGTCAGCATCATGCCTGCAAATTGTGTTAGACAGCAAGATGGCTTTAGTTAGCATTGTGGGTGGCCAATGACTCCATTATTAATACATTTGATACCCACTCTCACACAATACACCTCTTTTCTCAATGGCAGTTTTTGTCGTTCATGGCAGTGTGACCAAATGGCTGATCCTTGGAAGAATCTATTAACTCTTTCCACCAGATACTACTGCATACCGTTACAAATCTTTAATACAAGGAGTAATGTCCAGCGACCAGCAGATGAGAAGTGTTGGCACTTCCATAACCATGGCATTGGCATACACCCAGCATCACGTATATGTACTAGTGTGCAGGCTTTTGGGGGGCAAAAGGTAGACAGGTACAGCATCTGACCCATTATAAGGATAGTTGCAACAGTTTGATAATTTATGAGCAGCTAAAGGTGCTTTGGACAATGCCTTACTAATGTTTCATCCAAAACCAAATTTCCTGATCATAAAAATGACAGATGCATCTTTTACAAACTAGCCGGTAGGGCAGTTTGTTGTATCCCATGGTGGCATGCAATTGTCTATTTTTCTAAGTAGCTCAAAACTGCAGAGAAGAGGTGTGGTGCTTTTGACAAGGAGCTTCTCGTCATCTACTTGGCTATCACATGACTTTGATGTTGACTCTGGTTTCATACTTCTCCAATCATTTTCTGTGACGACTTTGGTGGTTGGATTTTCAGTTCAGAATAAAGGGCACAGGCAACCCAGATAATGTAGCTCATGCTCTGTCCTGAATGAACATTGTCCATCTTTGCTTAGTTGACTGTCACATGCCTTCATTACGATCCTATTCATAATCACACACAAAATAACACTAATGTGTTCTGCTACATATATTTCCACTTGAGTGAACAGGCTGTGAATGGCAGGTATACATGTACATTTGTTTGATATCTGGATCTTGCCGTTGAGCTGCTGCTAATTTGTTATGCCTTACACGCATGTGGGTTGCATGCGTGTGCACTTCATTGCTATTTTTAGGCGAAAATTAACATATGCCACAGAAATTTATATGGCAAATTAGATATTTAGTGTTCTATAACTTAGTCTGATTTCATGGTGAACAGTTTTAGCGTTCTGAAATTCAAAATACATGTACATGTAACTTAAAAACACGTATTTGCAATGTGGTTGAGGTTGATTTTGCCATTGCCAATTGCCAGTTAATGTAGCTCATGCTCTGTCCTGAATGGACATTGTCCATCACGTGCATGTAAGGCATAGATTTTGCATAACAAATTAGCAGCAGCTCAACGGCTCAATCCAGATATCTAACAAATGTACACCTGCCATTCACAGCCTGTTCACTCAAGTGTAGATATACATGTACGTAGCTAAACATTAGTGTTATTTTGTGTGTGATTATGAATAGGATCGTAATGAAGGCATGTGACAGTCAACTAAGCAAAGGGTTGCATGCGTGTGCACTTCGTTGCTATTTTTAGGCTCTTGCAGACTGATGCAAACTGTTAGAGGTTATTGTTATTTTATTCTGAAGCAAAATGTGCTGCTATTACATGTAATTTGTGTGCAATGAAAGTAGCAATGATTTAACAATTTACTTTCTATAATGCATACAGTCTGCACAGATGGAGATATTCGTCTGACTGCATCATTTTGGACAACCGAATTCTATATTGATGGAATAGTAGAAGTTTGTTTTAACAACACCTGGGGAACAGTCTGTGACCATAACTGGGATAATACTGACTCTATTGTTGTTTGTAACCAGCTGGGATACTATGGTATGTTATCAGATCTATGTACATGTACATGTACATGTACATATAATACATACATGTATGTTTCAATCACCTTTGCAGATGGCGCAATAGCGTATGTTGGCAGTCGCTATGGTCCTGGAACAGGACCTATTCAAATGGATTATGTTGACTGTGTTGGTAATGAGACTTCATTGATTTTCTGTCCCCATAACAGCAGTACCAATATGAGCTCATGCAACAGCCACCTTCATGATGCAGGAGTCAGCTGCTACAATGGTTAGATCTTTATAATGGACATGTTCATATATTACTTGCCAATGCTGGGAATGAATTTGTAAAATCATTACCTGTTCATGTGCATGTGCTGATTCATTTGTACACAAATACTTGTATGAAGTTATAGATTGCGGGTGTATGCTTCAAAGAATTTGAGTTCTTATTTTACCATTGGTTACTCCTAAGGCATGTGTGCTGTGGCAATACAATGTATATTCTGCAGAATTCTTATGTGTACATATATGGTGTACATGCAGGAATTTCTTAGCTCATTCCAAAAATAATGATCGATACTGGTTAATTGTCTTTCAAAATTTCAGGAGCATTTTTTTACCATTGGAACTTGCAGCATTAAATGGTTTTCCTGATTCTTGTTCACACAAATGTTGTGAAAATATTAATTTTGAAGCCTGAAAATTAACATATGCCACAGAAATTTATATGGCAAATTAGAAATTTAGTGCTCTATATGTTAACCTGATTAGAAGTATTTCATGGTGAAAAATTTTAGCTTTCTGAAATTCTAAATATATATACATTGTACATGTAACTTAAAAACACGTATTTACAATTTGATTGAGCCAGTTGATTTTGCCAATAGTTTACATTATACATGTACCTTTTACTACATGTTGGTCGATATCATGTGTATAAGCTGCATGCTGTAAATGAAATACTCATGTACATATACATGTAGATTCAATTCCTAACACTTTTCATTTGCACATTTAGATTTCAGTGGGTTGTGATTAGTGATTATATAATGGGCTTCCATGCTTTACTTCACTCAATTCTAGACTTCTGCTATGGAACTATTCGATTAATTGGACCTGAATCACCCTATGGTAAAGGAAGAGTAGAGCTTTGCCTCAATAAAAAATGGGGATCAATCTGTGACAACAATTGGGATGAAAATGATGCTAGAGTGGTGTGCAAGCAACTTGGGTTCAATGGTAACCACTGTGCACCTTCGATTTTGTCCTAGCCTAACGATGCTATTGTTATATATGTGCAGGTGAAGCAATAGCATATGTTGGCAGTTACTTCGGTGCTGGAACAGGACCTATTCAAATGGATAACGTTAATTGTATTGGTAATGAAACATCCGTGAGTCGCTGTCCTCACAGTAGCAGTATCAATATGAGCTCATGCAACAGCCACCTTCATGATGCAGGAGTCAGTTGTTCCACGGGTGAGAGCTTTATAATTATTTGATCAGTTATTCAATTTACATGCATGTATACATGTACATGTATACATGTACATATGTATGTGAATGCCAGTCAGCATTTATACATGTATATGTGCTAAACAATCAAACACCAATATGGATGTCCCCCTGGAAAAATTGTCCCCTGTAGGAATTATTGTCCCCCCATGCTGGACCCTTTTTTGCAATATGAGTTCAACCAATCGATTATGTAGCCTTTAAAGCAGATCCGCACATGTAGTTAACTACCATCAACAGTTAAGCGGGTGATTGATCTTATAATTGTTAATACGTTATGCATCATACTTGACCCCCCAAAGTATTAATTATCTCATCCAAGATGTGCTCCCCTTTTTGGAGAAAATTTAAAAAATTCATCTAGTTATGCTTTTGCATGACTGTATGGGTATTTTTGTGATACTGATCTTTTATACAAGCACGCATTTCATTGAAATATGAGCCTTACAGATTTAGCAATGAGCTACATGTACTTTGCATGCACATAAAATGCCCCCAAATCATGGCAATATGCATATATTTGGAACACTTGCACTGTTTTCATAAGATTAATACAACCCGTGCATGCATCTTCATGGCCGTAGTCAAGAATAAAAATTGGGGGGAAGGGGGGCTACTGAATATATATACATGTACATGTATAGGGAAGTTAGCGTGGGGGGGGGGGTGGGGGCGGGAGGCCTCCCTCGTGAAGCGCAGAAGCTTTGCAGTGGTGTTCACCAAGCTTATTTATTTGTTGTGCACACGAACTCCCAGGCAAGCAAAGGAGGACTGGCACTTAATTTGTGTGAATGCTCAAATGTATATATACAAATGAAACAAAAGTTCCCATTGGCCAAATACAGTCTGGCGACTTGAATTAATTATTATTATTGCCTATGAACGAACTCATTTGCCACTGTGCGAAGGTCTGGCATATCTGTGTCTTCTTTATGCACATGTAAATGCAGGCACCAGTAATGTGTTCATACTGTAAAGGTGGGGCACCATCGAACACTGCTAATCAGTAGTATACGCACGCAGAGTCGCATGTGATAATGAAATACATGTGTATTATATTGATCCGATCTCATCATTCAGCATAATGACAAGTGTATAGGACATTTCAGTTCAGCACCATGTTTTTTTACTACCAGTGTTGAGGTATGGGTGTCGTCCCCCCCCCCCCCCCCCCCCCTCAACACGCACACACACAAAATGTCCCCTGGACATACAAGTATAATCCTAGGCACCAATGTCCCCCATGGTGAGGCACTGGTGCCCAGGGTAGGACATTTATGCCTAGGCATAAACGTCCCCTGCAGACATATATGCCTTGGCATAATTGTCTGGGGGCCAATGGTGCCTAGGAACGACCATCCGGGGAACAGCGGTGCCTTGGAACAGATGTCCGGGGGGCATGCCTATGACACTGGCACATGTAAATGCGCATCTAGATGACTGCCTTATCCTCATCATGCTCCTACATGTATGTAGGGCAAACAATTACACGAAGTGCTGACTTGCTAAGCGTGCTAGAGCTATTGTCTAAGGATGTCTTAAATTGAATATGCTTCTGTACATGTTTGTACATATACCACCTGTGCATGTACAAATGCAAGTCTTGTGATTCAATTGTGATCCCGTGATGAGAATTATTCAATTACATTACACTCAATAGTTCTTATGCATGGTAATATTAGAGATGGTAGTCACTGAATTTAAGTTTGCACCCTTCATATTTGAACTGCATCCATAATAGTTATCAGAAAAGAGCCAGCTCTAATCACCAAATGAATTGCACCATGAGCTTACAAAGGAGTACATATACAGGGTGTTTCACAATCATGGAAAATTGTTTATAAATTAACCACAAGCAGTTAATTGTTGTTAAAAGTTCTAACAGCAGCAGAAGACATGCTGGTGAAATAAAATTAATATAATCTTGAATGGTTATTTAATATTGATAAAAGTTTCATAATATTAATAAATGTTCATGTAGGATGGATGGTTAGTTAAAAGCTGCAAGCTGTATTTAATTAACTACTTCCATTTAGAAGTTATTCAAAATTGAAATCTTAATTTTCGCAATGTACTTGATTTAGGGGCCATTGTATCTTGATTTAGTGCTTTGAATGTATTAATAAATTCAGGCAGGTTGATATTAAAAATTTGGAGCTTTTTGATGCCTTTAAAATAGTATGTTTCAAATTAGTTGTTATCGAGAATTATTAATTATTTTTTATCTCTTTGATTTTGGTTAATTATTATTTTTAAATTAATATTTAGTTTGTTTGCATCACCATTTAAGCCCGTGCTATTATAGCATTTAGCAACAATTTTCAGTAATTAACTGTTTATGGTTAATTTACAAATGATTTTCCTTGATTGTGAAACACCCTTTACATGTACAATAGGCGCTAAATCGTGCAATTACTCATGGAAATTAACCACAATCTCGACAAAATACATGTAAGTGCATGGTTTTAAAAATGCATTATCTTCTATATAATGCAGCCAAATCTTGCAAAGGCACATGGTGGTCCCGTTTCTATATAAATCTGGTTTGCGATGCATAGTGATGATGATATTTACATTCAATTTTGTGTGCTTTTGTACTGAAGCTCACAAAATCACGATTGTCCCATGCATTGCTAACCCTGGTGGCAACTCTTAACAAGGTTTTTGACATTCTTGAATACATATTAGCTGCATGTAGGACATTTGGCACCATTAATGAAATCAGTGTCACTTTATTTTGCTACATGTATTAGGACTTTAAACCCTGAGACATAATTATATACACATACATGTACATTTACATGTATGTGCCCTTAACCCATTCGACAATTTGTGTTTGTTTTTGTTACCGTATGTAGTTCTAAACTTTCAACAAATACAATGTTTAGTCCTTGGAGTGTAATTAAACATTGTTTTGTCAATGTGCATGTACATTTTTGACTTAGTAATGCAATGGCAAGGTGATGTACATGTAAATAAATTGGTACAATAAATATAATATACCTATGGCAGTAGCTAGTTTGATAACTGTTTTGAAATTTCTATATCGATGTACATGTGCATATACATGTATATAGACTTGGTATTTATAAAACAAATAACCATGTCCATCATTGCAATGACATCTGCTGCAGTTTGTCCAAGTGGAGGTATTCGTCTGGTTGGAAATTCTGCAACTAATAATAAAGGAACTGTAGAACTTTGCCTTAACAACACATGGGGAACTATCTGTGACCACAACTGGGATGATACTGATGCCAGCGTTGTGTGCAACCAACTGGGATACTATGGTACGTGACGTCTGTACAATGGTGCATTCTTACGTTTGCTCCTTCACAGGCCAATCAACAGCGTATTATAATAGTTACCTTGGCAGTGGTACTGGACCCTATCTAATGGATTATGTTAACTGCAATGGTAGTGAGACATCACTGGTTCTCTGTGCTCACAGTAATAATATTAATGCAAGTTTGTGCAATGACATTTACCACTCTCATGATGCAGCAGTCAGCTGCACCAAAGGTTAGAGCTTGATTATGTGTGTACCGTTATAATTAGCATTAGTTGTAGCATCATTATACCATGTACATATGTACATATATACATGTACAATGTCAAAACCAAAACAATTTGTATAACCACATTCATATACTAGTGAAAGTTCCAAATAACTGATTGTTTTTTTTATCAAACTCACACTGTTACCTTACAATAATTAAAAACTGTCCATTTGCAAATTATATCTCCAACATCAATTAATGCAGCTGTAGTTTCATGTGCATAAACAAATGCTTGCACTACAGTGCCGTCCACCCACAAGTTCACACTCGCGCGCGCTCGACTCGCGCGTGACTCGATCGAGTGCAATAATGAATCGCGCGCCTTAACTCAAAGCAAAACAGCTGGAACAAAAACATACACTATTAATAGCTTGAAACTAAGGCCATTCCAAATGTGATTGTAGTTTCCCGTCCGGACCTTTTACCAAAACCCATGGCTATTATCCATTATTTACATATAGTTATTAAAAATGAATACAATAATTATGATGCAATCTTACATCCTCTTATGCAATCTTACGTCATGAGCAAAAGGCGGCACAACTGAAAATGATGGCGCTGTATATCCAGGCCTGTAACTATTGATGTCTGAGAAGCAGCATGCAAGCTTTTTTTGTAATGTGACACGTTTACCAACATCTCAAACAAATAAAATTGCAAACATTCAGATAATTAGAATAATGGACATAATGGTGACATTACGCGGGTGGTCTATAATGATGCGGGCGGAGGATGGGAAACAACAATCACATTTGGAATGGCCTAACGTAATCATCCGTAGGTATGCCGTAAATAGGTATTTGAGTGACGCTCGCAACAGCGCGCGTATCGAGGACTAATTGCACTCGCTAATTGACTCGCGCTCGACTCGCATACACGCGCGCGCGAGTGTGAACTTGTGGGTAACGGCACTGTACATGTAGGTGCAAGCTAATTATACTTTGCGTTCATTAATAAATTACTAATACCTGCTTAAAAACCAGTCAGAAGAACTTCACATGATAGTGTATTAATTTCAAGTGATTCTAAACCTTAAGGTTTCTGGGGTTTTGCCAGCCCCCAATAGGGAGCTTAAGCACTCCCCACACCCCTTTACATGGCACCTCATTGCACACACCCACACCCCTCATCAAGGGCTAGCTTATCCAGGAATCTGTAATTGGGGACAAGTAACATGTATGAATGAAATGAAGTGTAGCATATTCAAATGATTACAGTACCATCCAGAGCCAGGTTCAAGCATTAATTAATTCAAGTTTCAGCAAATTAGCATCTATTTCTGTGAATACAACTACAGTACATGTACATGTAGCAGAAAATGAGTAATGCAACAGCATACCTTGCATGTGAATAATTAGCCCTTCTAACATGGCTCTGGATGGTACAGTATTAATCAAAATGCAGTTCATTAATGGTATAAACACTGTTTGTCAATGCTAAGCCATTGCTTTTATGCTTTTTAGTATCAGGCTTTTGTTTAAGTGAAGAGGACATAATATAAAGTTATGAGCTATAAAATGAAGGGAGAAATGTATATCTGTTCAGTATCTCACTGGCTAGAAAAAAATTGAGGTTCAGTGGAACTTGTCATGTGCACATTAATAATTGATTTACTTATTGATTTGCAAACGCATCTAAATAGTACTAGTATGGGGAATTACACTACTTCTTTTCTATATGAAACAATTGTTTTTTTATAGCTCGCAAACAACTTGTCCAAATATTGGAGACGAGTTGGGAACAGAAAAATCCTTGCTCATATCACCTGCTTACATGTACTTGTGCATGTATAGTACACATGTACCACTGTACCTTCGTTCACACTTCATTTATAATTACATTCACTTCATTTTATTCTGAGTCCCTTCCCCCCTGTCTTTGGTTAGGCCCCCCCCCCCCCCCCCCCCCCCCCACCAATTCTTTTACTATACCTATGTACACTGTTGCAAATTTGTTTGTGGAAAGGACTGAGTTCAATCAATTGGAGGTATTTGAGCTGCTAAATAATCTAAAAGCTCACACTATGCTTTCAGGTTGCATTTGACAATGCACATTAAAACAGAATGTGACTTTTCCCCTTGTCCATTAGCATACAGATACACCTGTACATGTACATGTACACATGTACTTATTGTGGTGTGAATTTCATAACTTGTGTATTGAAAGGTGCAAATGTTAATTTGCTAATGCTGCAGGCCTACATGTACCTGTGATATTATGACGAATTGCATACATGTATGAATATGTGCTAATGTACAATGGCAGTATTATGATATTGTATTGTGTACACATATAGTTTTGTTTATTTATTATCTTCCCTGCAAGACAAATAAACAGTTTTGTGCATCTTGAATCATATAAGCACAAGTTGTGGATCTCATTTCATACTCTTCAATGTAGGTGGATCTTGTGCTAGGTTCACAATGTGCTGCCCTGAAAGTGCATGGGACTGTTCTGGTACACTACCAACCTGCTCGTGCGATCAAGACTGCTACAATCGTGGTGACTGCTGCAGGGATATTGGTAACAGCTGTTTACCTTGTAAGTATGATTTTTCTATCTCAGGAAAAGTGATTGAAAGACAAGATTGCAGCAGAAAATATTTTGCAAACATTTTGCCCTCGTTGAAAACAAAACCTTTCAATTTTAATGTTCACAGTAGTAATTGACATCAGAAAGGTTCTGATTTAACCTTAATTCCCCAGGTCCAAGTCCTACGCATAGGACTAATATTTTGAAAATTCACTATAAGTAGAAATGCAGTTTTTTTGCATCCATTTCTCTACTGTTGTTTGATGTGTCTATCGTGCTAAATTTACCAATTGTCAAACTATTTTTTTTTAAATCACACCCTTGGTTACACGATGCAAATAAACAGATACGGTTCATAAAGATTCATTATGTTAAGAATTCAATTGTCACAAAAAAAAGTACAAGTATAACTTTTTTTTGAATGTTTTTTGAAGCATTATGTGTGGGCTACTGTATACATTCTATGACACTGTTTTTACTCTGCCATTTTTACTGACAACGCACTTTACGTTTTCAAGATTTTGTCCATTCACTTAGCTATTCCCGCAACATCCATCTGACAAATACCTATTGTTCATAAGTTTGTGGAGCTAACAATTTCCAAATCTACAATGTACTTTTTTATATGATTAGTGCAAAAGACCTGTCTTACTACCCCCTTCTTTTAACATGTTGCTGTGATCTTCCCAACATTACTTTTTGTTACTTGAAGTTGCTTTGCGATTTACCGCAAATACATCTTTTAGCAATGCAGTATTGACAGTATTTGACAATCTTTGAAGAATTGCAATGAAGTAAAAATATTTTCTGAATTAATAACCATTTCTACAGTACAATGAGATTTTGATTAGCTCTTTTTCATATGAGTTTGCTAAAAATTAAACTAGCATCCTATGTGTACAAATGTTAGACAATAATCCTACGCATAGAACGACTGGGGATTAAAGGTTAAGAATCTGAAGCTTTAAAAAGTATCATTGTGATTGAGTTTGTAAAAATTCTTACAAGATGCAATGGATATCACAGGCAGCATTGATTGTATGGCTTGTCCTCGAAAAGGGAAGTTTCAAGGACAGTGCAGTGTTTGAATATAACTGTTGCACATTCAAAGCACAAACACAACACATTGAATTCACTAATACAGCACTTGGTGTTTGCACATTTAGATCGAGACCCAAATTTATATGTAGTTGTGTTTTTGTTGCTCTTACATGTAGTAAAAATTGACAGGCTTTTTTGTTTGTATTTAGAAATCACATTGCCTATTTTCCATTTCATATCACTTGTACACGTGTACAGTCTCTCCAACTATAAGTAAGTACATATACAGCTGTGTTTGGTAAATGATGTACATATACACTTGTTTTATAACTTTTACAGCCATTACTTATATGTACATGTGTTGCAACCAAGATGCAAGCTAATGCAATTTTACAGTTAAAATGTGCACCATACAATGATGATTGAATAGTAGGTATGGAAAACACCTGGGAATGCACGAAGTTTTAAATCTATAGATAAGTATACTTGTTCTCAGTAACCATCAATGACAATATGAGCCATCAGATCAGGTTTGTTGTAAAGGAATGCACTGGTGGATGCTTTGTTTGAGCCTATCTTGATGTACTTGTAAATAGGCATCACTGTAAATAAAGGCTGTTAGCTTAGTGATTGAAGGCACACTTTTTCTGACTATTTCTATGCATACTCAAACATACACTGATTATGATCATCATTTACATGACATTGTATGTTGATTGAATGCAGTTACATGTACATTCACATGTAGACTTGTAGCTTGCTGGTATGGGATTAGTATTTGTGAACATTGCATAATGATTCAAACATTTTAATTGCTTCTTCATACATTTCAAATGATCTACATGTAAGTTTGATTTTTAGGTATCCAAAAATTTGTACAATAGTGGAGTTTGTAGGTGGGAGATACATGTAGGTAGCATTTAGGTTGAATCACATGTACCCACTGCCTTTTCCCTGGACCTTGGATTAAACACATATTTTCATTTCTCATAAAAATTTACATGTATATCACCTTTATAAAATTTGAAACAACAACAAATGTGCATGTAGGTTATAGTCTGAAGAGCTCTGGTTGATACAACATTTGTAAAGGGTTAAGTCTGGCTGGTCAGATCATGGCCAGTCCAGTTTTACCCAGAACTATTGTACATGTAAATCTGTGTATCAGTTGCACTGGCTACCTGGAATCATGAAGTACAACAATGAACTGATGTGCAGTCCTTCCAAAACAACTAAGTTTCTTTATCTGATACATGAGCTTAGCAAGCTTGAAACTTGTTAGGATTTCAATCCAAAATGTGCCACTGGTTGTATGGTGTGATGGTTAAGCCTATAGCCTCCAATGAAATTAAGTTCTTCCATTCTAAATTTTGCAAGAGAACTTGCCCCAGACCCAGGGGCACTTGTAACATTGGCCATTGCTCGGATTGGATTTTTTTTTTCGTCACTGTAGCCAAGTGTAATGTTTGTGTTACAATATAAATGTGTGTATATTACCCCCAAAAAATATTGTAACAGTGTTCATGAATTTATGTATGATGTATAGTTTTAAATTTAGTGTGTGTTTATGCAATATGTTAGGGTGTGTAACCGATTTTCAGGTTTTGTAGGTTAATCGATTTTCAGGTTTTGTAGGTTAATCGATTATTCACAATTACCTATTCGGTCGACTTCATGTACATATACATTTAGTAGAATACCAGGTTACCGATTTCAGAATTTCTTTTAGTCGAAATAACCAATTCTGTTTTTCTTAGTCACGATTAGTCGATATTCATTCCCTTCGTATGCAGAAATCGGTAGGAAATCAATCACCCCTTTTTACCACCTGTACTACGTAATCAACACTTAGTCTGGGGACCTGGCTTAAGTTAATCAACACTGCATGGGACTGGAAGCCACACCCCATACCACACCTACTTTTCACATCATTTTGCTCACCGTGATGTAGCATGATATTTAAAATGACAAATGTTGCAGTGTGGTACTGATGAATATTGTACTAGTCTCTCGGAGCCCCACCCTCGCTCCAGATGCGAGCGATCGAACGTGTACCCGGCAATTATACGTGTTTCATGCATTTTGTACCTGAAAGTAACATTTTTGTTCTTTCGAGTGCAAGCTGCGGGGTGGACAATAACTAATGACTTGGTAGAAAACTTCTTTTTACCTCAGTAAGCTAAAAATCTTATACTTAATTGTCCCATACTCTGGGAACAAGTTTTACGGTAAAAAAAAAACTCATGTTTGAAACACTAATAATTCCCATCCGCCGCCATTGAGTCATTCCCACTAGTGGGTGTGGCGTTTTAGGATACTTTTTAATCTTATAGGGCACGTCTAAGTTGGCATAAGCAGCAGATAAGCAATAACACTGGCTATACGTGTATGAACTTTGATTTATCGTGCCAATATCAAACATCGGAAAAACGTGGAAAAACGTAGGTAATCGTTGGCAAATTAATCGCCAAAATCTACATGCATTTAATGTTTCTAATAACCGATTTGCAAGTTGCTATAAAGAAAAATCGTTTGGACTTTTTTATAATCAAATAAATCGTTTTTGACTTATGAAAAAGGTTACACACCCTACAAGATATATAAATTCAGTGTCATAAATAGATGCAAGTCTAAAGATGAGGCATAATGACATCTGGAAATTTAGTATGCTTTGGCTGTTATTTTCCCTCTCATCTATGTAGTCAATTGTTCAAATTCAACTTCACATGTGAGTCTTGCTGGAAAATACATGTATTGGTCTACCTCATATGCTGGTGGGACTGTGGAGTTCTGCTACAACAACATATGGGGAACAGTCTGTGGTAATAATTGGGACTCAAGTGATGCAAATGTGGTATGCAGGGAACTTGGATATTATGGTATGCCATATATTAGCTACGTGTATTATACCAATGTTCACCCTTGTGTATGAGTTACCTCTAGGTGAGGCAATCGCATACAGTTATGCTTATTTTGGAGTTGGTATTGGACCTGTTGTACTGAGTAATGTCTCCTGCCTTGGGAATGAATCCTCACTGCATCAGTGTGCCAGTACTGGAGTCAGTAATAACTGTGCTTATACTAATGTTGCAGGTGTCAGGTGCTATGCAGGTAAGATGAAGATGTACTTTATCTGACAGACACTGTGGTTGTGCAAATAACCATCTTTATAGCTACAGTGACCACTACCCCCATCACAACAAGTAGGCCTACTTGTAAGTTATGTATGTGTATTACTAGTTGTCTTACTTTTTGTCTGCGGAATAACCAAAACGGTTCTTCACTATACGCATTGAAAATCTCACTATCCATCAAAAGGCACTTCAATTAAAGCAAATGTGTTACTCGCTTTAGAAATCTTTGCTGAAACTCTTCCATGACAAGTGAACAATTGATCAAGTGTATTACACTGTAGTTACACATTTATAACCTGACCTATTTCTAGCCAGCTCTAAAACTGTTTGACCAGGTTTAAAATATGTGTGCGAAACTGATTTACTTTAAACCCAGTTGGTCTGATTATCTGAGTCTAAAATCGAGATAGGTAATTCATCACTGTTATTCACCTTGATGTTACGTTACTATCAACTACATACATGTAAATGTATATGTACATGTAGAAATTATAACAGAATAGATACATGATATAAAATATTTTTCAATCACAGTGGATACATGTATATAAGGATTGCTTAGTTCCTATTGCATATACTTTATCTGACACAAATTTCATGTCCAATTTGTACAAAGATCTTCCCAATTAATTTGTGGTAATCCTAGACACTTTTGATGTGCATTCCTTGCAAAGTTCACAAAAATGTTTCTATATGCTCTGGCTGAAATGTGCAATCTCTCAATCTTTATACTCGTTCTTCCCACGGTTCTGTTTAAGCACTGAATCAAATCTCTTTGCATTACTCTTGGAAAACGTATACATGTAGTAGAGACGCACTTTCACCATTCAATCCTTAATGGCAAAACAACACAACGTGTTGTTTTACATGACCACATGTAAATATAGACAGGACTGCATATTAAATTGCAAATGTATTACTCCTTTAGCTTTATGTTCTCCTCATGTGGTTCACTTTCATTGGCTTCGCCCCATCTGCATTGGTGCCTTGTGACAGAGCTAGTTGGTAGCCCCCAGACTAATGGAAGCCACAAAGACCCACTCAATGCCACACGAGATGTGCCAAGGCTACTATAGCTTTTTATTGCCTCAAAAAGAACACTATCTATAGTCAATATATTTATATCCACAATCAGTTCGGTAGGTCTTGGCTGTAACATATGCTGGGTTCATTGACTATGTCTTCTGTTGGTGATTTGGTTGTACTATGAGTCATTGCATGCTCTAATTCCAAGTCTGACATGTCAGCCTTCAGCTGCCATATCTTCCTTAAACCATTTTAAGCCTCTTTGGCCAAACACCAGCTCAAATGTGTAATTTGTTCAGGTTTTGGCATTGGCACTGAAATACCATGCTTATAAAATCACTGGGCAATATTACTACCACTAAGCATAATAAATACAAATGTAAGTGAAATGCTTTCATTTAACTATTTAATTAGTAATCAATTGTAAATGAATGTGTTCTTAAAATTTGAGTTGTTTGCATTGTTTCTAGGCATTGATGGTGCAGTTCATCTGGTTGGACCTGGATCATACGAGGGTCAAGGAACGGTAGAAATATGCTATAACAACACATGGGGAACAGTCTGTGCTGATGCATGGGACTTAAATGATGCCAATGTAGTATGCACAGAGCTTGGATATTATGGTATGGCTTCATGTACATGCTTCTACTGTCAGCTAGGTTATATGCAATTTGAATCTATCCAGGTGCTGCCACTGCTTATGGTAATGCCTATTTTGGTGAGGGTACTGGATCAATCCTACTGAATGATGTAAACTGTATTGGTACTGAGGGTTCACTAATTCAGTGTGCATACAAAACAATCAATAACTGCAGCCACAGAAATGATGCCGGAGTTGCTTGTCTGTTGACAGGTAAAAGTTGAAAACTTATATGTTTGCATTAGTATCATTCCCAGACTCACTTACGTAAGCATTACTGCATCGTGTGTAATTCTCATTCTGATACTCACGTAAACATTACTGCATAACTTGTAATTACACATGATAACGCTTACATGTATGTAAGTAAATCTGGGAACGAGACTAGGTTTGCATTGTTGTTTGGTCTGACCAACATTGTTATTTAGTAGTTGTATTAAATAAATTTATGTCTGATCTTCAGGTCTTTAAAACTAAACCTCTTACACATAAACTTGCACTAGATGTGAAGTGAGTCAAACTAATACTACATAGGGTTTAATTAAATTACACAATGTAAATCTAACTACAGGCAATTGTTTTTCTCAGAAATCATTTCGGTTACAAATATATAGGTTGGACACTTCATTCACTTCATAGCTAAGTCTTGGTGCCAGTTTTGTTCACTGGATGTGATGGTGCCGAATTGAATGAATGTTGAAGTTGGAGATTTAAATTTGGCGAAAGATTTGCCTACCATGTTGATGCAAAAAAAAAACTGCATCAGCATGGGTAGAAAACAGAGGACACAGCAGTGGTACACATATTTTACCCATCGAAGCAGTATCAAAAGTGAGCTCATTTGTTCAGAGTCACTGCCGCTACACGCTTATACTTGTCTGGAGTTGATGGTTATGGAACAAACGGTGCATCACAGTATCGACGGCAGCGTTAGAATGGGTCTAATATTGATCTGAATTGCAATGCATAAAAATGAGTGTGCTTCGTGTCCCTGCCTTTTCCTGAACATATTGTGTCAAAACATCATTGCCTCTAAATACAATGAAGAACCTCATACTCAGAATGTATAATTTCCACTCTTGTGCAAACGTAACTTTTAAATGCTTAAGAGTATCAACTAGCATTGAGTTAACGCTTCAAAATATATCATGTACTCAACTCATGCCAATTAAATATTAAAAGAAGGGTTCTAAGTGCCAGAGGAAGGGATTCTAAGTGCCAGAATCTGCCCTGGGCACTTAGAATCCCTCCACTGGTACGTAGAGTCCCTCTCGAGGTTTCTACCTCATTTAGATAACCTCCAGATTGCATGAATCACTGTCTAAAATTGCTGTTAATTTTTTTTTAAATGTAGGCAGCATTCCATTTGTGTCTAGCCTGGTTCCAGTACAGTGAAGTGTTTGCAAACATGTAGAATTATATTGCTCATTCAAATTTACAAAGCTGAAAGAGGAATTTGCTAATAGAATTTGATGTTTACATTTTCTGAGACCATCCAATACTGTGCATACATGTACATGTAGATGGGAATTTTCTTTCTTGCATTTGAGAATCATATAATCCTCACATCCCTTGTACAGAAACGGAAGCCCCTCCAACTAAAAGTACGTGTAAGTGTATGTACATAAATATCTTGTGGTAAATTTCAATTTCTATGTATACGCTCGTTTTCATGAATTGCAAAAAAATATTTTGTTGAACTACTTTTGTCTATCAGTTTGATGATGCTTATTTAATATGCACATGTACCTATGAATGTTGTATCTTTATTGTAATTATTATCTGGATCTATCTTTTGACCTGATATTTATTATTCTTATCATATATTTTTCATTCTATATGACAGATTTTTACAATGCTGAAAACAGTGTCCATGGAACAGCAACTGCATTCGCTGCATTTGGACTTACTGCAGCTTTATTTATAGGCTTCATTGTGATGATGAGTGTACCAGTGGTAGTTGGTTGTGTTCTATATCGCAAGAAGCATAGGCAGACGTCAACAAACCCAACAGGAGTAGATTTCAGATGTATAGTACAACGTGCTAATACTCGTACTGATATAGTAGACCAATCAATATGTACTCAGCCAATGGTCCAAAATGAATCATTTAATGTGTCTCATCCCCTTCCACATTCTCATTCTCCGCTTCTCCTTCAACCCCTACCTCCATACCCACACTCTTCTCCACCTCCTCCTTACCCTGCATCAGAGTATGAGCTGGGCTGTATCAACTCTCATTCCAGCAGTGCTGATCAAGATCCCCCACCACCCTATAATAGCTTGGTTATTTATGATGAATCTGTGACTGATGTGATGCATTTAATTTAATTGCTGTGTGCAGAACCACTGACAATTTGACTGACTATTTTAATATCGATGCAGTAGTGCAACTTTTGTATGCTTTTAAGGTTTTGCTGCTAAAAGATACGTGTAAATACTTCTAATTATTGTACTGTTCTAATCATATGGTATGCTTGCACGTGTGTAATGTGCATTCAATAATACTGAATACTGTAGGTACGACATGTATGCTTATACAATGGCCACGTATTAAATTGCTGAACTCCAATACGTGCAATCCTCGAGTAAATTTAATGTATTTCTTTCAATTTCTTTCAATTTTGGGCGAGCTGAACTCAAAAACCATCACTACTTCTATCCATATGGGCGCTGACTGTACGTTCACTGTTATAATCGATTATGAGTATGGTTTTTACAGTGGCACTGACATCATTCCAGGGCAAGAATATAAAAGTATTACGAGACCCAAAGCGTGCATACATATACTGCTAATTGCCCATATATACCGTTCCACAGTAATTTGAGCAGTAAGATGGTGGACTACATTGAATATGCATGATAAATTTCATTCAGCTAATCTTTGACGTCGCATGAAAAGGGTTAAGGATTTTAGCTGCCATTGCATGGATTAGCTTTATGTATAGACTCTGCATGGAATACAAATGCGTCCACATCATTAAATGCATGCATTGACCGTTGTACTGCTTGGCCTTGGACCAAAAGGTAACGTATAACAAGCAGAAACGATCCATTAAATGTGGGACTAGCTACTTTATCTTCATCTTTAATTTCCGAATCCAAATTTAAACTCAGATGGAGTTCGAAACCATTTTTATGTACAGCTCGTGATAATGCGGGGTGCAAAGTTTTCATTAGAGGTCAAAGGTTAATGCAATGCGCATGCACCTTCACATTTCAGAACCGAACCTTAACCTGGGTCAGTCAATGTAATGGCGGCACCTACTTTTTTCATCACTCCTAATAGTGGGAAGCAATGTGATGACAGCGCCTTCAAACCAGTGTGCTTACCTGCAGATATACTGGGGAAACGCCCTTCTTCCCTATTTGCAATTGGTTCCATCCCTAAGCAGCAAATGCATTGCCAGCCACAGTGCGACTGACCGAAGCAACTGCGACTCCGAGTGTCAACCGTTGTACTCTGCCTACTCCCAATGTAAATAGCTGCCATTGGATTAGCTTTATGTATAGACTCTAGAAGAATGCACAAATGCGTCCACATCATTAAATATATATGCATGCACTGACAGTTGTACTGCTTTTAGCTTGGTCTTGGACCAACAGGTAACAAGCAGAAACGACCCATTAAATGCGGGACTATACCTGAGACTACATGTACTTATATCTCCATCTTTGTATCAATCTCCGTTTTCCTAATTTAAACTCAGATGGAGTTCGAAACCATTTTTATGTACCATGAAAATGCGGGGTGCAAAGTTTTCACTAGAGGTCAAAGGTTAATGCAATGTGCATGCGCCTTCACATTCCAGAACCGAACCTTAACCTGGGTCAGCCAATGTTCATGTAATGGCGGCACCTATAGCTACTTTTTTCATCACTCTCAGTCTGATCTTCACACTGATAGTGGGAAGCAATGCGATGACAGCGCCTTCAAACCAGTGTGCTTACCTGCAGATGTACTGGGGAAACGCCCTTCTAGATCTTCCCTATTTGGTTCCATCCGTAAGCAGCAAATGCATCGCCAGCCACAGTGCGACTGACCGAAGCAACTGCGACTCCGACTGTCAACCGTTGTACTCTGCGTACTCCCAATGTACATCTCCCGGCAAAGCAGATGCATACACTTCTCAGTATTGTGGTCAGTTTAATAACTCTTACTGCACCGCCTTGTTGCAAGAGGACTATTCTTTGGTCTCTGCTCTCGCATCGTGCTTTAACGTCACATACTGTAGCCCATCGTGCCAGGCTGCCATCGCCGCTCTCGAACAGTTCAGCGGGTGCTGCAGACACGATTACCTCAACGGCCCCAAAGTGCTGTGCGGTCAACAGCCCATAGCACCGTGTTCTGCTGCACTTAACAACGGCTTTGTGGCAGCTCCGAGCAGTGAATGTGCATATTTCAATAGTTATGTAGGCGTACCGGTAACGATTGATGCATTGCGTTATTTAACCGCCAAGCCACGCGTTTTGCTACCATCTCTCCTTCCATCGCTGAGCGCTTCGTGTCTAACTGCATTGGCCACTGGAGGATTTGGAAATAATACCTGCATTCCGGAATGTCAGTCCTTGTACGATTTGGTTGGGAGATGCTACGGTGAATCAACGGCCGATGCATTGGCTACGGGTTTGTGTGGAATGTATAATAATCAAAATTGCTCGTTCATTTTTTCTGCACTGAATACTAAAGCAGCCGAATATCTGGCTGGGTTTATTTTACTTGGATGCTATAACTCCACCTACTGCGCCCCAGTATGCCGTTGGTTCATTAGTCTTGTGGAGCAAAATGCAGGTTGCTGCTCTGCTATTTTAATGAACGGTGCAAGCGTGGTTTGTGGCCAGCAGCCCATACCCTTCTGCCCTACCGTAGTGAGAGGCAATGGATCTGTCACTAGTACTACCAAGCTCACTATCAGCCTCATGACATTTATGATTGGTATGTATATTGTAATCATATAAAATTCTATACACATGTATACTGATAGAATACTGTTATAGTTTTGTGCTCTCATTTGCGTTTATATGTGTACAGAACGAGATCAATATACATGTTGTATACAGGATGAGGGAGAATGAAAGCTCTTTGCATGGTGCGTAATAATGAGAGAGTACGAATAAACACACCATGCATACATATTTTTGTGCACGCGGAGTATACATACATGTATATAAAGATAGTGCAAGACCATGCACGCCAAGGGACAAGGCTGCACTGAGATTTTCGCATTGTCTGTCAGTTTAAGTGTTTATTCCGGCATTACTCATAACTCATAAGAACTTCTGAATCTGTCCTCAGCCTTTTTGCATGTCGTCCAGTCAGTATATAAGGTCTCTTGCACGGTTGTCAACCTGCATGGCCAAATTAAGCATAAGAGCATAGGATCGAAAAATATATAAAGATTTATCAGTCATGAAGAGGGATATAATTATAATGCACAACGCAGTGATTTATGGCAACTCTGTCACATAGCGTATTTTTAACGATTGTCATCTTTGTGTGCACATAATCTAAACTGTGAAAGCATATGTAGTTGAATTGATACACAAAAATGCGATATATAGTCATCTGTGGTACCACCTGCAATTGTTTCCTAACTAAAAACATATGATTTAGGAGGTAATATTACAACACTTATGTGTATTTTATTAATATGGTCTCCATTAACTTGTAGTAAATTCCCAGGAAAGTGTAATATCTTTACAATTATACATTATTTGTCATACTTGTAAGCCATGCCGCTTAATACTCCAAGTTCATATGCACAAACTAGTAACCTTTACTCCTGCCAGCTCTCTGGCTTAAAACCCCTTCAATTACTGGAATTATAGGCACATGAGCTACATAGGTTTTTTCATCAAATTTAGAATTTATGCTTTTTGAACATTCTTCCTCACAAACCAGCTCCTCCAACTGGGAGGATTGAAGCATGTCATTTTCAATTTTATGTGGTGTATTGTTTTAAAAGTCTTCTTCCATTTCTGCTCATTCATCTTATAGGAGATTTTGGATTTGTGGTACATATATCTCAATGCAACAAAGTGATCTTTTTGACTGTTTTACTTCACTGTGATGGCTTCCTTGCTTTAGCGACAGATTTTCCTGGGCCAACTTCTTTTAATCATTGCATTGTCTGTATGCATGCATTTTTTTTGCACTTGACAGAGTGCTTTTTCAATTTTTGGTTTTCTGCTTAATGCTTTTTGCAGATACCGGTTTTGCGTTTTAACACTAGCAAGTATTCAAAGCTTTGCTTTGGGAACCTCATTTGATATAATCAACTTCTTTGAAAAGCACTTTTTCTTTCCCCACATTTAGAGCAGCTAGATCTAAGGTTTATTGGTATGCAGCAGGAAGTTTCAGTTTGGCAGTGTGCCAGCAGAGCTGTGTTTATTAGGAATTCATTTAAAGGTAATTCAAATTCAGATTAAAAAAAAAAAATTAAATGATATCTTCCCAAGTTTTAGTAAGATGCTTCTTCATATCATTGATAATTTGAAGTACACGCTGAATGGAAGTGCACAATGCATTAATGTTCTTAGTGTTACTTTTGCCACTATCTTGGCTTTTTCCATAGATTTGGCATTTTTTTGGTTGGAGTTGATGT
>OX442418.1:9265820-9301096 GCA_949361645.1 Spongilla lacustris | reverse complement strand
GTTCGGCAGTGGGTAGTGTTCGGCCCCCAACGCTTCTAAAAAGGGGCTAAGGCTTACCGAACGCTTTAAAATTGAAACGATGGATGAAAAACAATTTCCAAGGAGTTAGTTTTCAGCCAGTTCAGTTAAAGTTTCATTACAAAATTTCATGTAGCGAGTAATATTACTTTTGTTTACCCAATCGAATTTTTTGGCTAAAATGGCGCAACGTACGGTGCGCAACTGTTAAAAGGTGCGATAGGGGCAACCAGCATTTGTCAGGCAAGTTTCATCGGTTTGTACTTTTGGGATTGTTTCTGAACTAAGAACTGAATACACTACCACAAAATATGTTTTGCTACATACTAATCTGAAATGTCGAAGAATTTCAAAGGGGGTCGAACACACCATGGTCGAATCAAGCAATTTGGGTGTGTTCGGCATAGGGGACGAACACTGCAAAAAAGAAAAAAAAAACTTTATCAATAAAAAGATATATGTTAAGGTTGTTCAAGTGGTAGGTTTCTTATATATGAATCACAGAGCAAAATATTGCCTGGAAGGAGTGTTCGTCCGGGGGGGGGGGGGGGGGGGGGGGGGGGGGGGCATATGGTATTCTATATGAAATATCATTATTTTGCTTTGTCCTCCAACTTTTACAGGCAGTTGGTGCAATACAAAAATACATGTACTACAGTTTTGTCATTTCTCTGTCAGCAATTAATGACACATTCTTGAGTACCAATTATAATTATACATACATATATCAATTCATTTCACTTTTTTTGGTTAAGACTGATATCAGTGTAATTGTAAAACCATAGCATGATTGCCATTGCATGGTGCTTCATTGCCACACATTTTATTGATCGCTGCTATAAATGAAGTAAGGGAGGTCACATGTCTAGGCATGCAGCATCAAAGGCCTATGGTGTACCACGATCCACACTCTGTGACTAGTTGGATGGAAAGAGACCAGAGGATAGAAAAATGGGTCCTAGTACTGTGTTGACAAAGGCTGAGGAAGCATGCAATGCTAACAGCCACTGGCATTCTGTATCAGGTTTCTGAAATGCAGCTTCCCCATAAATAGGCAGGATGTCTGTGATATTATTGCCAAGGTCGTCAAGGCAGATAAACGTAGAAATCTATTCAAGGATGGCAGGCCAGGCTATTGCTGGTTTCAGGGTAAGAAAGGAGTTGAGAAAGGGAAAGGTAAGAAAGGAGATGAGAAAGAGGAAAAAAGAGCAGAGAAACAGGGAATGAAAAGATCAAAAAGACGAAGATGATTCTGATGGTGATTGGAAATGTATGGTGTGTGATTCCAGTTTCTTTCAACAAGAACAAGATGACGTTGAATGCAAGTGGGTGCAGTGTCAGAAGTGCGATGAAACATCACATGCCGCCTCAGTGCATCCCAGAAGTTCACAGAATATATTTCTCTTTTGAAAGTGAAGATGAAGAGGAATACATTTATCCAAACTGTACAAATCTTGCTGAAGACAGTGACAATTAAAACCTGTGGCTTGAGCTCCACAGGCCTGAAGTGCAAGTTGCAATTGCCAGATGTCTCTAGGGTGCTTATATTTAATACCGTAACGATGATTCCAATTCCTGCATGCAAGTATATAGCATGCCTCAATGCTGACTGATGATTCCTGGATCTGGAGCTATTTTACTCATTTTATACCGGGTATAATAGTAAGAATGTTTATATGTCTCATTTCGAATGATTGTGCTATATGCGGTGACGAACACTGCCTAATCGCACTGCCGAAATAACCCTTAGGCATAGCGCTGCCGACTACTGCCGAACGCAACCATAGTGACTTTAATATTTCATTGCATTTACAATAGACAAAAACAGAACAATATTAAGTGATACTGTTGTTCTAAGGTGGGTTAGGTTTCTAAAAGTGCAGTTAGCATATTTTTTTAATTCCGAATATCTGTAGGGCTATTTATTGTACATCTAATTTTCGCGCGACTGCCGAACACTACCGAATCTACCCTATCTATGGTTTGAACGAGCGTATTGTCTTAATCCTGCGCGCCGTTCTTCAAAATCTTGTTAGAGCACCATTTCTTTCCAGAGATGTTGAAACCGGTAACGCGCTAGCGTTAATGATTACGACGATACGCTCGTTTAAACATGAGCCTTTTTTTTTTGTGGGGGCTTAGTATACATGTAAAATAAAGGCCTAGGCTAGGCCTATTGAGTGGCCGCCGCGTTGTGTAGTTTTTGGAGTTTTTTAAACGCAAAAAGCGTTGGCTTCACAGCGCTCCCCCATACCCCCTAGCTGGGCGGGAGGGGTGGACCCTCCCCGGGGCATCACCCTTAGCACTCCCCCTAGTCCCCTACTATTATCTCCTTCCGACGCCACTGCTTTGCATTCAGATTGTACCTGGTGTTTATTATTCGGCGTAAGTAACTTGGGGATATATCCGGCACTGCTGTTTGCGGCTGGACACAATTCAGATAATTGGCTAATACGGTATGCCTTTTGAATGGTGCAAAATAATTTACTTTTAGAGCTCATTATAAATCGTACTTTTTGTGACCCACATTTCATGCTTTGTTCAAGTCATACCTTCGAGAGAATTTGATCTTTCGTACCCCCTACCATCGCACTATATAAAATTACCAGCGCGCACGACCTACAGTATTACTCGAATACTAGTAGCCGCCTCGTTTTTATACGTCCATGTGATGGAGGCGGTAACTGAGAGGGGGTACTTTGATCGTGTGTAGCAAAGACAGCGACAAATTATAGGATTTAGGTCAGCAAGTTACAACATCAACAAGACAGATCAAGAAGCATATTTACAACAATTAGAATCAGCCACATTTTTTTTTACCACTCTACGCGGCGTGTGTATTTTATGAATAATACGTGCGGTTCGAATGGAGCATTATTACATAAACAAAGGTCAGGAGCAATGCAGGGTGAGTGGTCGCAGTAATGTGGCACCTAGGGAAAAGAAATCAAGGCGTTCATACCAAGCACAGAGATTTCAGCTAATTTACACTCAGTATTTAGTGTTTGGCATTGATACTCACAATGATGCTGCCAACACTGATACACCCACTCAAATTTTGTTATCAATGCAACTGAACAAGTTATGAGGCTGCATGGTACTGGTTGCTGAGATGATGGTATAGGTAGGTGGCTGTGATGAGGTTGGTACAGGTGGCTGAGATGTGAGGCTAGTACTGGTAGCTGAGATGAGGCTGGTACAGGTGGCTGGTAGTCTGGTGCAGGTGGCTGAGATCGGGGGGGGGGGGGGGGGAGGGGGGTGTGGTTGCAATCCCAACTTTGGTCTGAAAATTGTTTTTTTTAGATGCATCCCTATTTATTAATCTAGCGTAAGCTTAAAGCATACAGGTAGCAACGGGTTTCCAATATAGCCATGTAAGTAGTGGGCATCCTCCCCCTTTTTAAACATAGAGAGAGCCGTAAGTGGACAGCACCCACTGGTTGAATTGGCTTAAAGCGGACAGCACCCCCTCCCCCCACTGGTTGAATTGGCCTAAAGCGCTAGAGGACAGCACCCCCCCCCCTCCCACACACACACACACACACTGGTTGAATCGGCCTAAAGTGGACAACACCCCAGTTTTCATATGTAACCCCCCCTTTTCTGAAATCCTGGATCTGCCCCTGGGCCCCGGGCATGGTAGCTGAGATGAAGCTGGTACTGGTAGCTGAGATGAGGCTGTGACTGGTGTCTGAGATGAGGCTGGTACAGGTGGCCATGGCTGAGATGAGGCTGTGACTGGTGGGTGGGATGAGGCTGGTACTGGTAGCTGAGATGAGGCTGGTACAGGTGGCTGAGATGAGGCTGGTTCTGGGGGTTGAATGGGATTGATACGGAAGAGTATACTATATTAGTAGCTAACAGCACCAAGACAAACTTTGAGAAAGACATAGTAAGGTCCAGGAGTTGCTCCCCATTGTGAAAGAACAACTGCTGTTCATTGGCCCACCTAACGTGGCGGCAATACCACAGTAGGCTATAACACACACACCCGCGCCAACCGGTAAGGAGTACTTACTTTTAGTAAGCTTGATCGCTGTCAAAAAAAAAGGTGGCTACAAGCCAATACTAGTAGCTATTAGTACCTTTGGCATTTTCCTAGTTGAGGTTCCGTCATTAGTATTCATTGCTACTACTACGGATTCGAGGTTTTCCTATCGCTCTGTGACTCATGAATATAATTAGCACCCCGATGGATATAATTCAAGAGGTCAAAAATAATAGAGGCCAAATCTGGTTTGAGCGTTGAAAACTCATCGCTAACAGGGTAAAGCTTCTTGCCTCAGCTCAACCTCACCCGCCTCTACGTGCACCAATAAGGGCAACTAACGCAGTCCTTGGTAATGCTATGTTGTACACCCTCACCTTAATCAGCAGCCGTGCCGCATACGAACATATCGCGTAGGTCAGGGGCTCAGGGCGCCGAGTTCAGCCGCTATATTTTGCTCCACTAATGGCTAACAAAAACTATAGTACTGTAGGCACTAGCCTAACCGTGTGCTCAACAGCATCTCTAGCTACTGTAGGCCTTATATGTACATGGATCGCAGTGGATCGTTCAGTATAGACTACACTGGACAAAAAAGTTGAATTTAGTGTTGTAGATTTTGTGCACGAAATTTCATGTTATGACAGCATTTTGTTCTGCACACTAAATCACATTTCCATTTTGCAGGCTAGAGGAGGATAGGCCTAATTAATGGACCGTTTCGTCATGCATTCCACACCGTGTTTCCTACTGCTCGAAAGCTGTGGTTTACTGAGTCCGAAATCCACATTTACAGCTGTACTATATTTGATGTTTAATTCTGTTCTCATGTTTTTAAGTTATTTTATTGAACTATAATTATACATGTATAACTGTGGGTAATAAAAATTTAATGAATTGAAGCAAATCAAAATACATGTACATAAATGCACACATGTACATAATGCACTGTTGTACATGTACAAAAGGGTATCAGTTCTAGCAATGCATACAGCACAAAATACATTGCATATATATGTGTGTGCGGGGTGCAACTGCTATATGTACATATGAATGCACATCTCATGGATACATTCAGCAACGCTATATATTACACTGTTCACAGCTCTTTACTATTTGGTCATTTCAGTGCCCATCCTGGTATATGACCATTTGAGTTGTCTGGTGCTGTCCTTGTTGATAGCACGCCCTCTATTCTGTGCACCTGCTGTCGCTTGGCCTGTGGAGATTTCTTTTCAAGGAGGTATTTATCAATTCCGTGAAACATTCGTGTTACACATTCCGATCGCCAAGGCAAAGGGTGAACAATAATGGTATCACCATCATCACAACTCTCTTCTGATGACATCAAAACATTTTCCATCACTTGCACCCGCTTATCTCTTTTTTCTTTTGTTACTTTTGGATTTTTCATCAATGCAACTTCTCGCTGTTTGCGTTTCTAATAATAGATTTTACCACAATCATGCATGCATATGGTCAGCCAAATCTAGACCTACCCGCACAATTTTTTCATATCTTCGACACAAAATCTTCCTTTGTTCTGACTTCCCTTGTCGTTTAAGTGACTCCTGCTGGCTTTTAGTCCTGTAAAACCTATACACAGCTGCTATCATGGATGACATTAAAGTGACAAATTTACACATACATGCACATTTAATTATAAATTTATATACCTTTGATATCAGAAATCTCAAATGATGGATTGTTGCACTTTATTTCTTTAACCAATTTATCCACAACAGCCACATTTTCAGGGGAGGTGAAGGTAGATCTAAAGATAATACAGATGCATGTTGTAAATAAGCAAGCCCTTGAATATGTGATAATGATTTACCCCAATGAGAATGACCATCCAGAGAAGTTCTCTTTGTCTTGCAACAGAGTACAATATATCTTTCGCAATTCATGCTAAGTAACCGTGCACATAACATACAAAATACATGTATGTACATACATATACCTTCACTAGTAACGGTGTCGAGCTTCGTTTCTTAGTGCCACTATCGCTAGAGCTTGCATTTGATGAAGATGACGGCGTGAGAATACTATATAAAATTGACCGCGTTTATACAACGAGCTTTAGTGCATCATTTGCATTTACCGTTCCGATAATTCTTTGATAGTTTTCTCGTTTTTCTCTACTTTCTCCATAAGCAGCTGCAAGATTTTCTCGGTCGCTGTGGGTTCCTCATGATCAGCGGCAACAGTACCATTAATTCGCTCTTGCTCCGCAACTTGGCCCACATGCTGGTCCGTATTTCCATTCGAGAAACAAGGCTCATCATCGGGTAAGCCATCATCACCACTTGCAAACATAAACACGTTGTCCTCGAATTCGGCAGCCATTATTATCACATGGCAAGTGTTAATTGGTAGCGAATGGGTTAACTATCATGCAATTGCTTCCGATAAACAAATGGCTTCGATCGCGAATTCTTGTCCAACAGGTTACTGTTTATGTCCTCATTGCCATTGCATGGTATCACACAGGACATACAGTGTTCACAGGCGATTGTACTATGATACAAACACGGAACAATGGATAAAAAGACAATGTACTTCTGCCGATGACCAATCTTTTGACATTAGCTTGTTTGATACGGACGAAGAGTATTCAGCTTTTGTTCAACAAGGTTAGTACCTCTCGTTTCAGTCGTGCACTTTTAACTGCCTCAAATTCAATTATACATGCACCCTTTGTTGTAATTATTTGCTGCTGTATATACAATATGTAAGTATATGAAACTGGAGCAGAGTAAAAAAACGTTATATGGTAGTTTTAAATATAATTTAGGTGTAGGTATTAATTTGTGTTATTAATATTCCTTGGTTAAATTATTCTCTTGAATATAGAATCTGAATACTACTACTGTGAGGACTCATATGTTGATGATGCTCACAACTCTTTCCATGAGGAAAAAAATGAGGATTGTGAAGAAACAGATTTGAATGAAGTGAGTGAAGAAACACCTACATGTCAAAGTATTGATGAAAACTGTGAACACGATGATAATGCTGAAAATGAGCATGATGCAATTCTGTCGTTAGGTATGTAAAAAGGTAGTTAATATGCTGTTGTGAATGTAAATATTCATTTAGATGGGCAGGAAATATGGAATAATAATGATGATGAAGTTGAATCATTTCATCAAGTTGATGATGACATGGAGAGTGCATTTGATACTACCAATATAGCAGAATATCAGGAGAAACCAAAAAGTGACTCTAATTTATTGATGGACGCACTGGTTCAATCACTTTGTCGCTTTCAAGCGATATACTATATATCTGATGCAGCAGTTACCTATATCTTTTAAAATGTCTCACTGTGTTTTTTGGCACCCTTAAGAATTTGTTCAACATTGAACTTCCTTATTTCCCAGAATCTATATATGGCATTAAAAAAATCATGCAATACAAAGAGAAATTTGACAAACTTGTAGTGTGTATAAAATGTAATTGTGTATATTCATTTGAGGACTGCATTTTAACAGAAGGAGTAAGTACTGCATGTTCAAGCAGTTTGTTAGATCTCAGCATTGCAATACTTTGTTATTAAAAACTGTGGAAATATCTACTGGGAAAAAACTGTTATATCCTTACAAAGTTTATTGTTACCAAAGTCTTATAGAACAACTCAAGAATAGATATAATACTCCAGGATTTGCAGCACAATGTGAACAATGGAGATCATTTACTTCAGAATCTAATTTATTGAGTGATGTATACAATGGGCAAGTTTGGAAAGATTTCTTTCAACCATTTTTATCAAATCCATATCATCTAGCATTGAGTATTAATGTAGATTGGTTTCAACCCTACACCCACACTCCATGGTCGGTAGGTGCTATTTACTTAACTATTTTGAACTTACCAAGGAATGTGCGATACAAACGGTACAATGTGATGCTTATTGGTCTAATTCCTGGACCTAAAGAGCCAAAGTTGAATATCAACTCATTTCTCCAACCACTGGTTAAGGAACTAAACTTATTATGGACAGGAGTGTCCATGAAAGTTCATTCCAAGATTGAACCACAGACAGTGAAGTGTGTATTATTATGTGCTGCTTGTGACCTTCCAGCTAGTAAGAAGTTATGTGGATTCCTTGGCCACTCAGCTACTAGTGGTTGTTCTAAATGTATGAAAAAATTTCTTGGTGGTGTTGGGAGTAAAGATTACTCAGGTTTTGATAGAGATAGCTGGGAAAGTCGCTCTAATACACAGCATCGGCAACATGTTGAATTAGTGAAAGCAGCACCTAACAAGACTCAGCAGCAACAATTGGAAAGTTTATATGGGTGTCGCTATTCTGTTCTACTTGAGTTGCCTTATTTTGACCCAGTACGAATGTGTATTATTGATGCTATGCACAATTTTTATCTGGGCACTGCAAAGCATATTATGAAAAATGTATGGCTGGCAAAAAATATTATTAATCAAAAACAGTTGATTGAATTGCAAAACAATATTGATGTGATATGTGTGCCTTCTGAAGTGAGCAAAATTTCCTGTAAAGTGGAGAGTTCATTTACAGCATTAACAGCAGACCAATTAAAGAACTGGGTTACTCTATATTCCATACCTGCTTTATTCACCATTCTTCCAGAAACTGATATGACTTGTTGGCGTGTGTTTGTTCTGGCCTGTAGGATTTTGTGTCAAAAAGAATTGAGCATTGAAGATATTGAAAGAGCAGATTCATATTTAGTTAGATACTGCCAACTTGTCGAGCAACAATATGGAAAGGAATCGATAACTCCAAATATGCACATGCATTGTCATTATAAAGATATGCTACTGGACTATGGCCCTGTACACTCTTACTGGTTATTCTCATATGAAAGATATAATGGAATTTTGGGATCTCAACCTAATAACAATAAAAACATTGAATTGCAGTTGATGAAAAGATTTATAAGAGATGGTCATGCATTAACATGTGAAGGAAATTTGGCTTTATTTAATTTCAATGACTCTGCAATCTCAACTGACATGAAGCAACTACCATCTACATGTTGGCGTTGTCTTCTAATGAGTGATGAACAGCAGGAGTTGCAGCAAATAATAGCTATGGTAGAGCCAACTTCCTCCCCATCTTCAGCAACAGCAATTGAAGTGTGTTCTACTTTTTATAAATATTCTCACATTCAGTATAATGAAAAAAGATTCAACTCATTTATGAATAAAAGAAGCAGTCAGTATGTGGCTATTGCTGAATGGAAAAATAATTTGTTTGGTAGCCCTCCTACACCTTTATTTTATGATGTCCAATTACGGCCTGTGAAAATTCATTACTTTGCAAAGGTGTCTTTCACTTTGGATAAGAGTTCTACATGTACCTCATGTATATTTGCAGTTGTATCATGGTACTGCCAGCACCCATTGTTCAACCGTATTGGGAAACCAGCAGAAATATGGAATTGCGATACATTTGAAAGCAACGGAAGGCACTATTTTGTACCTTTGAACTGCTTGATAAGTAGATGTGCCTATTGTATACAGAAACATTTTGGTCAACCTGCTCTTGTTGTAGTGCCTATTGTAGAATGAAGATGTGATATAACGATGTTATAACTAATTTATACCAGTTTAAAAGCAACAGCATTATTGTAACATGATATATGTTGGTTATGTGTATTTTTCATGTAGAAAATATATACTGTCATATTATACATGTATATGTAGACACGCCGCTTGTATATATATAGTTTATTCCTGAAATTCCTGTCCCTGTAGTGTTAGTTTCCTACACATTTTAGCATATAGAAACGCAATGTTTCATGTATTGAATGAAATTAACTATTATCTCTAATTTCACGCACTGACAAAATCACATAAAATCTCGTGTTTTCAATCCAAATGATACCTGTGCACGCTAAGTCTAATTTCCTATGGATTTCAATGCGTTTTCAAAGTCACATTTTCACAGCTACTGGAAAAGTACATGAAATGCCAAATATAATGCAATCTGAAATTATCTGAAATTACTACTTTTTGTCTAGTGCTATTTAGTCGAAACGGACACGAGTTAACTCACGTGACGTATTACATACTTTAGCTATTAAATAAATAATTCCCCTACATGTATTGCAAGAAGTTCTAGTTTGGCTGGGCCGTTTTCAATAATTCTGCGTCGAGTCTTTTAATTCCTTTCATTGATCGCGATGCACAGTGATATGGATTACATGTACTTATTAATCCATATCACTTGTGCATCGCGATCAATGAAAAATAATAAGACTATTATGTTAACCTGTAACCGTTATACTGAGCTGAAGCGTGCTGGAGAGAAAGTGAACGGCTGGAATGACCCCAGTGGGGGAGCTACAGCGCTCCCCCATATCCCTTAGCTGGAGCGGGAGGGGGCGACGCCCCCATCCCCTTTCCTTTACCTTCTACCCTTTGCCCCCCCCCCCCCCCCCCCCGCGTCCGACCCTGGGAATTGAAAGACTCGGCGTAGAATTATCTATAGGGAATTGTTCTTTTTTTTATTTTTTTTATTGCTACGATCGTAATGGTGTATGTAACACGTCACGTGAGTTAACTCGTGTTCGTTTCAACTAAATAGTCTACAGCGAACGATCCGCTGCAATCCATATACATATTACAGTAGCTAGAGATGCTGTTGAGCGCACGGTTAGGCTAGTGCCTACTATAGTTTTTGTTAGCCATTAGTGGAGCAAAATATAGTGGCTGAGCTCGGCGCCGTGGGCCCCTGACCTACGCGATATTTTCGTATGCGGCACGGCTGCTGATTAAGGTGAGGGTGTACAACATAGCATTACCAAGGACTGCGTTAGTTGCCCTTATTGGTGCACGTAGTTAAAATAGGCGGGGAGAGGCGCGGGTGAGGCGGCGGCGGTACCGGTGGAGAAGGGGGGGGGGGATTTCGGAGGCGGGTGAGGCGGCGGCGGTACCGGTGGAGGGGGGGGGGGGGGGGGGGGGGGGGGGGATTTCGGAGGCGGGTGAGGTTGAGCTGAGGCAAGAAGCTTTACCCTGTTAGCGATGAGTTTTCAAAGCTCAAACCAGACTTGGCCTCTATTATTTTTGCCATCGGGGTGCTAATTATATTCATGAGTCACAGAGCGATAGGAAAACCTCGAATCCGTAGTAGTAGCAATGAATACTAATGACGGAACCTCAACTAGGAAAATGCCCGCTAAGACTAACCCGCTTTCAAGGCCCGTAGCTTGCCGTAGCAACTTCACTACGCCTCGTGGTTCGCAACACAAATAGAAAAAAGGTGTTTCTTTCCTAGCCTAGTGTTAAAATGGCGATTAGCCCATCGTTGTTTTTGAGTGAGCTCACGTTCCGGTTGTCACGGTCGTTGTCAAGGGCATGACATCATCATTTAAATTTTTTGGCAAACGACCACAAAACATTGGGCCGCAAACACCTGTGCCGGATATACTGCAGCCAAAACATCACGTGAAAAGTAATTCAATGGAATTCATATTCAATGTTGTCCACCATCTTGGTGCTCATGATCAAGTTGCTGTAAGTGTATGGTATGGAGACAGTGGAGACATCAAAGAGCGGGTAAATGCGTGTGAAGAGGGAAGAGAAATTGGTATGAGTGTATCTTGCATGCCAGACGTACTTTATTAACGTATGAGGATTACGAAAATGGGTTTACAATGGGTTTTTGTAGTAACTTTCACTCGTCCCCAGTAGTATCAGGGTTTAGGCAATAGGCTTTTATAGCCTCATGTTGACTAGTATAATTACATCAGCGCCGTACAGTACACGCGCGGTACGCTATCAGCGCCTTGTACATGTATCAGGCACAAGGCCGATGTATGTACATCATCTCTGACACGCGACTCTATTTTTTAATTGAGCGTACATGTTTCAACTGTTTCACACTGATTGCACCAATTGCCTATTCGGTCGACTGTGCTGTCTGTGCATTTAGAAGAATAGCATATTCACATTACTCATTTCAGATAGTCCATTCTGTTTTTCTTAGTCGCGACTAGTCGATAATCCTTTCCTTCATATGCAGAAATTGGAAGGAAATCGATTACCCTCTTTTAATTATGCCCTTCGCTAGCTATTTCAGCCTGTCTGACAGACTTACACGGGTTAATTTTGTTGATGTAATCAACCGTTACTCTGAGGACCCGGCCAGAGATAATATAGTAAGGGGATTGGAAGCGCATCAGGTGCGCTATACCTACATGTATGCGCGGGAGTGGTAATCGAACTTGTGAAAATGGGTGGATTTTGGAGAAGAACTCTCTTAAAAGGTAAGCCAAAACGTTGCAATGATACGGGTCAACGAATAGTTCTATGAATACTGTATTCTTTTTACGTGAGGCTAAGATATAGCCGTTAGTTTTCTGCTTCAAAGTAGTGAAAGTTATTAAGGTTAAAGCTGCTAAGCTGCTAATTTTAATCACCACCGCTTATTAAATGAAGTAGGAAACACCATTTTATTTGGTATTGAATTATGTAGTGGTGAGTTATTAAAGCTCAAAGTTCATTAAAATTGTAGTGGTCTTTTAGCATTTTCAAGTTTGATTATTTGTTTTGCCCAGGTAACCACTCGTTACCTGGTAAAGCTTTAGCCTCGCTTTTGTGCTTTAAATATATTCCTGATGTAGTATTGTGCATTGATGAAAGTTATAAGTTTTAACACAAATCTTTGCTTGAGTAGGACGTGGTTATGTGTTACGTGACCGCTTATATTGGCCTGGATGTTTCGACGGTCAGTTGCGCTGCAAGACCTTCCTTTCTATGCTTTTTCCCAATACTACTACAGTGGAAACCATCACACTTGCTCCTATAATTTTTCTGTGCTGTTATTTTGTTCACTTGAATATATTTCAATAACAATGAGCTCAAATGGAAATCTGACAACGTAGGTATAGTGTACAACTACTTTTCAATATATACTGAAAGTAAAAAAGCATCACGTGACTATTTACTTTTGTTATCAACACTTGTTGTGACCCCAGTACAAAAAAAATTGTAAGCATAATTCCTCCTCCTGTAGGCAATAGATCTTAACCATATTCGCAATATATCTAAAGAACAAGCATTAGCAACCTTTGGCCGTGTCGGTTTTTAAGTCCGGTAAATAGTTACGGTATTATCGAGCTAGATAAGCGTTTTTAGCTCGTAAAAGCTTAGCGATGCTATTTCGTAGCACGCTCTCACTGGACTGCTATATTTCGTTCTCGAGTCGTCACATGTTAGATCTATCGCGAAATCGTACTTGGGAGGCAATTGACCCTCCTTTCCCGTTAAAAAAGTGCCATCAGAGCTGAGTACCTGAAAACAGCCGCCATATCGCGATAAATTGTATTTGAAACGTCATCATTGCGTCATTTTGTATCATGAATATATTTATAATGTGACGTATCGGCTGAATGGATGCAAGTGCTGTCATTGGCTCAATGAGGATTGTGAAAACGGTTCTTAACCTAACGATGCTGCATCTTGCAGCCACTCACGGCGAACGTCTAGTAAATCAGTAGCATCAAATTGGGAAGCTTTATGGGCTATCAAGACATTCGCAAAGCTATAGCGTTCTATCACCCAAAGCTTCGAATCCTTGATGGCAGCTTTTAAATAGCTAATTGGGTCCGCTTCGCTTCCAGCTTTAGAGTTGCCTCTTGCTCTTTGACGTTTCTTGTAACCTGCCTAATTTGATGCTACTGATTTCGTATTATCTCTGCCGATACGTCACATTGTAAATATATTCATGATACAATATGACGCAATGATGACGTTTCAAATGCAATTCATCGCGATATGGCGGCTGTTTTCAGGTATTCAGCTCTGATGGCACTTTTTTAACGGCAAAGGAGAGTCAATTGCCTCCCAAGTACGATTTCGCGATAGATCTAACATGTGACGACTCGAGAACGAAATATAGCAGTCCAGTGAGAGCGTGCTACGAAATAGCATCGCTAAGCTTTTACGAGCTAAAAACGCTTATCTAGCTCGATAATACCGTAACTATTTACCGGACTTAAAAACCGACACGGCCAAAGGTTGCTAATGCTTGTTCTTTAGATATATTGCGAATATGGTTAAGATCTATTGCCTACAGGAGGAGGAATTATGCTTACAATTTTTTTTGTACTGGGGTCACAACAAGTGTTGATAACAAAAGTAAATAGTCACGTGATGCTTTTTTACTTTCAGTATATATTGAAAAGTAGTTGTACACTATACCTACGTTGTCAGATTTCCATTTGAGCTCATTGTTATTGAAATATATTCAAGTGAACAAAATAACAGCACAGAAAAATTATAGGAGCAAGTGTGATGGTTTCCACTGTAGGCCTGAAAGTGCTTTGATACACAGGGCATAGCTTCAAAGTGTGTTGTGTGGTTACTATATAACGCTGGAAGTGACACCAATCTTTGTATTAGGTTGGCATATGTATGGAGTTAGGTCGACACCTGTGCATATGCATTTTATTGATGGCTTCAAATTACCTTTGTTACTTTTTTCTTGTTCAGATTTTAAGATTCGGCTTTGATTCACCGAAACTGCGCTTAATGGCCTATTGAGGCAAATGCGATGCCCCGGCCATAAGAGTGCTCAATGGCTTCTATCTGAGATGTGTGGTGATATTCAGTGATAATTGCCTCTGCTTCCAATCCCCTTACTATATTATCTCTGACCCGGCTGAAAGGAACCATCAATCTAATCCCTTCCTAGCCCTCAAAATGCGTGGTGCATGCGCGGCAGTTTTGGCCGTGCAGTACTGCAGTATAGCACATGTGCATTGGTAAAACGTGATACATACTCTTTTGCACAGGTCTGCATGGTCCAGCTAAGTTTTCTATTGGTTACCAGGCCTACCCTAGTTGGGTTTAGCCCAACCTTCATGTTTTGGCAGAAGGTCAAATATCACAATTTAATGAAATTCATATGAGTTAATGCACAATGTTGTCCGCTATCTTTGTGATATAATGGTATGGGCAATTTATAGTTTTTGAGATTGACATGGCTTTTTCGTAAAAATTTTATATTTTCTGATAGGCTTGTAGTCCAATTTTTTACACTTGTTTGCTTGTAAAGATATAAGCATACAAAGGTTAGGACAACCTTAGCCAACCGGTTATTTACCTTTAACCAACCAGTTTTTTTAATTTTAATAATCTGTTACTACCGGAGTTTTTTTTCTAAACAAACTGGTTTCAAGCCTTACACAAGAAGGTGGTTTACCTGTATTTTGGATCACCCTGAATTTGCCACAGTCTGCTTAAACGTATCACTATGACTAGCGCTTCACATCATTTTAGCTGATACCAAGGGGAAATAATTATGTTGCCTCTAATGCACTGGTAAAGTGTTTTGATCGAACTAACGAACATAAAAAGTTGATACTTAATGCATGAGTAGCGAGGGCTCAGCACATCGCCACTATGAACACACTTATGAGTATGCTATGAAATGAAAGCTCATCCAAAAGCGCACAAGGTTGGCATTGCGTAAAGGAAAACGATGGAATGAAATCCCTTTGTCGTGCTCATCCACTAGCTAACGGCACCCATTAATTTGTACATGTAAAACATGAATAATAGTTTTATAAATGTTTTAATAATTGGATACAATGATGCAATGTCACTTGACAAATTTCGTATTCAAGACTTGAATATCTCCCAAATGAAGCATTTAAAAATTAAAATTCATGGCTGTAGCCTGCACTAGTGATTATTTTAATATGAAGAGCACTTATTTTTCTACATGTGTATGTCAGCCTCCCTTTAATCCTTGTATTGTGTTTTTATTCTTACCATGGAATGATATCAGTGCCCACTGTAAAAAAATAAAACCAGGGTCATAATAATTTTCAGTAATAATCAAAAACTTTGTGTTGCCCATACAGTCATATAGTAGAAACTTGTGCTCCAAACATTGATATTAAATCACGCTGTGTCCATCTGATAGCTGTGGGCTATATGTGATAATAGTTTAACATACTCGCTATCAGGTGGACACAAATCCAGGTATAGGCCTGACCTTCCACCAAAACATGATGGTCGAGCTACACCCAATTATAGGCTGACCCAAGTCTCGTAGCCAGACCCACACTCATAACTGCAGATGGATTACATCACTTCTACACCATTTCTCACGTAGCGGTACCAGTTTGTGTGGGTCTGGGTATGAGACTTTGCTGCCCCAGGTGTCAGGTGTCCCAATACATAGGTACACCCTTACCCAGATGCTCGGCCAGAATATCATGCATGTCTTGATTGGTTGATTTGTCATACGCTTGGAGTGGTGTTCCACCATGAGGTTTTCAAGTTAGCTGGTTCTGCTCTTCACTTTGTGTCAAATGATTGGGGTGGGCATTCAATTCAAACAATGACATTGCGTTATAACTATAGGGCACATGTTGTTTGAATGATTTAAAAGTTGGATAAGAAGCTGATAAGCAATAAAACTGGCTACATGTGTATAGACTTGAGGAACAAAACCTGGAAAAGCCTAGGTAATTGATAGTGTATTAATTGCCCAAATCAACCGATCTGCAAACCTGAAAAATTGATTAGACTTTTTTTCATAGTCAAAATAATCGATTTTGATTTATCAAAAAGGTTACATACCGTAGTGAGGGGATATACATGTAGTGCATGTGCCGGATTATTGTTACAGTACAAGAAAAACAGAACTGTAAATTTCATTGCTCAAGGATAACATTGCCTTATAAAAAGGCCAACTTTGGGCTTGAATGGCTAACAGAAAAGATGTAACAAGACCAACAAATGTGTAAACCACAAGCACTTTTATAACAGTAATGAAACCATGTAGGAAGTCGGTGCTGGTCCTTTCAGATGTATAACAACTTGCACTGCAAAGCGGGGTTCCTCCCCCTCTCACTTTTTCGTGGGTAGTTGGGGGGGAAGGAAGTAGTGGAAGTATCATTCCAAAGTTATATACTACTTCATCTTGTACTACACTACTCTAGAGTACAATATGGGTTGAGCCAGGTGATCATTTAATACAGCTTATTTCAATATATGTACACATCTTTATCATAAAACAAACTGCTTCTCATCACAACATGTCATTTCAAAGCTATTAACTGTGTCTTTAATTAACTATAGCCACCAATGTCTAACCCTCTTGCAGTGTGGTTGTGTGTCAACCATCCTCACACACTGTCTGTGGTGTGTGCTCCAAGCCCTACAATGATCCAAGAATTCTACCATGTCTGCACTCCTTCTGTCAACAATGTCTTCATCACGAGATAGAGAAAAGTGGTTCCCAACAAGTGTTCAAATGTCCCACCTGTTTACGAAACATGAGCATTCCAGTGGGAGGGGCCAGTGTTCTCCCTCAGAACCTCCATCTTGGATTTGAAGTAGAGGTAGCTGGGTACATGTCCAAGATTGTCAGCAGCAGTGAGGTGTGTTGTGACCAATGTATAGATGGAAGTAGTGGTCCTGCAGTGGTGTTCTGTTGTACATGCTGTCAATTCATGTGTACCTTCTGCCATGAGTACCACAAACGCAATCGCCACCTGTCCAAACACAATATGGTTGGACTGGACCAGGAAGGAGCCAAACAGCTGCAGACCACCATGAAGCCAAATGATCAGTTGTGTTCTCTCCATAACCTTCAGGCAAAGGTCTACTGTGAGACTTGTAGGAGTGTTATCTGTTCACAATGCATCCTTGATGGCCACAAGGATCACAGAAGTGTTCCCCTCTCCTCTGCTGCCAAGTCTCATCGAGATGAAATGGAAGGTTTAGTAAACACTACAAAAGTGGTTGTGACAGAGCTAACTGGAGCCATTGATGGAAATGACAAGATGATAGAACATATGGAGATCTCCAAACGAAATGCTATCTTGGCCATCAACCAAGCCTTTGAGATACTCCAGCAAACATTAGAGGAGAGGAAAAATACAGTATTGTCAGAGGTGGAGGCCATATCACTGTCCAAGACAACTGCTCTGACCCTCCAGAAGGAACAGTTTGAGAAGATAGTTGAGGACATTGGTCACTACACTGAGGTGGCCTCCCACATCCTCCAGACCCACACTGACCATGAGGTGGTAACTCTTGGAGGACTTATATCCACTGAACTGCAGGCCACCCTCAAGAGGCTCCAGACCATGACATCACTCACTGCAAACCTGCAACACAGCCACATAGCTGTGTCTGTACTAACGGATGATCTTGTAAGAGAGATGTCCAAATTTGGTCATGTATCAGAGTTGTCTCCATCTTCAAGCACATGGACATCCACATCAGTAGCCAAGGTGGGGACCAGGTTCCATGTTAAGGTAGAGAGCAAGACCTCAGAAGGGGAGGGGTACCCACATGGTGGTGTACAGGTGAAGGGTGAGATGAGGTCCAAGGTCCATAGTGGAGCAGTTGTGTATGGAGAGGTGGAGGACCACAGGGATGGCACCCTCACCCCTCAGACTGCTGGTCCTCACCAGCTGGCCATCACAAGGGATGGCCTACATGTATCACAGAAATGTTCTCATGACCTTGATGTGAGATTTAAACATGGCTATCTAGGTGTAAATAATGCCCAACAAGTGATCAAGTGTAGTCGTCCATTATGTGTTGCCATCCATGACAATGGAGACATCTATGTAGGGAGCTCTGATGATTGCATTTATGTGTTAGATCAAACAGGTCAACTGAAGAATACCATAGGTAGTGGTGGAAGGGGTGATGGTCAGTTCTGTATACCATATGGTATATCCATCAAGGGAGATATGTTGTATGTTGCTGATTGCTACAATCATCGTGTACAGAAGCTGACATCAAGGGGAAAGTTCCTTTGTAAGTTTGGTCAGCAAGGATCAGGTCAGGGACAGTTTCATTGTCCTAGTGTAGTTATTGTTGACTCAAGCAACAGACTGATAGTTTCTGACCAGGGTAACAATAGGATTCAAATATTCAATGGATATGGTGATTGGTTGCTGACCATAAATGGTCATGGCTCTGAGAACTATAGTTTTCTGGACCCAAGGGGTCTTGCCTTAGACCTTCTGGGAAACATTCATGTTGTAGCCCATGATTCAGATACTATCAATGTCTTCACAAGGAAAGGTGTGTATATCACAACATATGGTGATCCAAAAGGTCCCACTGGGATAGCTATTAATGGGAAAGGTTACAGCATTGTCAGTGAGTGGTATGGAAATTGTCTCTCCATCTTTGATCCTCTAGGAAACAAGATCCACACAGTGAGGAATCTGCACCATCCCAGGGGTACTGCACTAGATCCCAGAGATGGTAGTGTATGTGTTGTTGACTATAGTGCTGAAACTGTGCTGAGGTTTTGTATTTAGATGTTGTGATGATGATGCAGTGTTGTACACAAATATATTCATTTTGTTTATGGAGTATGTTGTTAGCTGTAATTTAAAGAAGTGGGTGTAGTCCAGCTCTGAAATATTTATGTACTCCTTGCAATCTCTGTGCAAAACACAGAATATACATGTATGACAGCACACATGCACGACCTCAGCTAGCAGGCCAGCTGGATTGTGCCAGAATAACCCAAGTATTCTCCCTCACCAAGATCAGGCTTAGTTACATGTCCTGCTTCACTCTGGCTTCACTGGAGGCCGAGTCCACTCAGTGCCAACCTTCTCTCCCCAACCACCATATGTCTCTACACCAAGTTCTACACACTTTGGGCCATTCTTGGTCATTTTGACAACTTCCTTTTCTGCTGCTGAGTAACCCACAGTTGAGCTTGCTCCCAGTTTCATGCTTGGTTTGAGCAGATTCCCAACTGTGATGTCACAGAAAGCTAGTGTGCCTGCTAGCTGAGCCCTTGTGTGCTGTCATACCTGTGTTTTGTAAAGAACGTATGTCATTGTGTATTTCAGTACTGAATTGAATTAGGCATTAGATGCTGAAGATGTAATTATGATCTAATCATGATGCAATACTAATGATAAGCAATATGGAATCGGTTGCCATGAGCCATAGTTTTAAAGGAGGAGGTGTTTGGTGCATAAATAGTAATCGATGTGCAAATTCGTGTATGGCCATGGTTAAAAAGATAGCCATGCTGCTGGACCTGGCCCCAAATGTTTTTGAATGCCTTTCGTTCTAACAAAATGAGGTCTTGGTCATTGGTGTATTCGTCTCCAGTATAGAGGGCTCTGCAGCTCTGTCACTCAAAAATTGTACCAGGCGGTACTGTCAATTTTGGCTGCCAAAAGTGTACCGACCTTACCAAAAGTGTCCGGATAGTGAGAAAGGGTGATTTGATGTCTGAAACAGTGTTGCAATTGGTTTTTTTGTTGTTTAATATGTAAATTAATACACTTTGCCTGAATAGAAACACATGTAATGGCTTATAGAGTCTCTAATATAATGCCGACATTTTAGTTCAACCCATGTTATTAGTAATTGTGAAACTGGGAGCATTTGAACTGAGCTATAGTTGCAATAGCTGGCACCTAACGCTACATGGTTGAAGAAGTGCGATAGACAGAAATGGAGAAGAGTGCTGAAAAGCTTTTGTCTGATTCCACCACAGTTGATAATAACACAATAGCCCTTTCTTTACCTCAAATAATCCAGGTACCCTAGCGGTTGTAGCGATGTCCTTAAAACAGCCATCAGAAGAAGGGCTATGATGTGTGCTATTAGGAATGGTGTTCTGTATGTTCAAAATAAGAAAAAGATAAGTGTACAAGGGTAAATCATGCGTGCAAGAGGAGCAGCTACAGATATTAGCTGCTTGCCATCTCGAACCCACTGCTGGGCATATGGGCGAGAAAAGAACAGTAAAAAGGATCACTGAACACTACACCTGGAATAGGATAGTCAAAAGATTTGTAAGCATTATAGCATGTAGGTTAATGACCTTAAATAAGGTCTAGGATGTCACCTTCCGTGCACTAGTTTTATTACATGTACAAGAGAAGCTACATCTTCACTAACTCCAACACATTATCCATGGTACCAGCCTCCACAATAATCACAAGCAATCATGAATCTAAGTACATGCAATGCAATCAATGTGAAAACATCAACACACTATACATATACCTCAAAGGATCATAAGGTTGTTGACAGACACAGTAATTATGTTATCTACATCCTTCTGGTGGTCCTCACTATAGTGGCCATCCTCATCATCCTCATCTTCACCATTGTGGTCATCCTCACCTTCACCATTGTGGTCATCCTCATCTTCACCATTGTGATCATCCTCACCTTCACCATTGTGGTCATCCTCATCATGATCCTAGTGGTCATCCTCACCAACTGCACTGATAATCATCATTGCAACCCTCTCCTTCATAGTGGATCCATCCTGGTACACTTTACTACCGGCTTGGGATAACTCTTCCACTTAACTGTGCTGATTTAATGTACGTACAGTACTAGTACTAGGGGCTATTCTTCAAACCTTATGTGAAGTCCTCAAGCTTTTGTCTCCTAGAAATGGCATCACATCAGCTCCTCCCTTCAGCACATCTGCCTGATTAGACAAATCCTTTGTGACTCCAACTGAACTTATCTTTAGTACAAAAATTGTTTTAGAAACCAAATTATCATACATACAACAGATGTGACATATCAAAGGATTTGCACACATCATCTTTTTGTAGTTCCAACATCTATATACAGCCAAAACATAATTATCAGATGGCTTGGCCCTGTTTGATAAGGAGCAGCAACCAAAAACCAATATCCATTAGGACCACGTCGTGAGGAGTTAGGAGGCAGTCCTTTCTCTCTGACAATACCAATGTTTCTTCTTCTCCTGTAAGTATAGTATTTTGAGGCATACTACATCAACACATTCAACTATAACCATTACACCAACAATTCACAGACATGAATAGAAGATTTGTTACTGCCAATTAAATACTTATATAGGCCAAATAGTGCAAGTCAACTGCACCACTGTTATACCCAAGTAGTGTGCAGGATTATTACTACAACATCCCTTAGCTTGGTCATCACTCTCACATGTGTGACATAGCCACGGTCCTCAGAGGGGGTGGGTCAAGATCATGACACATGCACAGATGTGTGACACACACAGACCTCAGGAGATGCTACTGTGTTGCAGGATTGTGATGCATGCACTTGCGCGCATGCACTTCCTCAAACTGTCCCATTTTCACTCTTACTTCATCTGATTGGTGGGGTAGTTTTTGTAGAGCCATTTCAGTGATTGACATACACAATTTCTGAATGTTGGGGTAACTGAAAAAGTTTCCGGCTTATACATTTGTATACAATCCATACATCTGTGCACTCTACCTTTAGTGCTTTGTGAAAATGGTTTCCAACAAATGCACACCCAAAAAATTGCTGAAGTTGCACTCCAATTTTCTGCTAAGCATTCTCTAACCTCTTAACAAAGGTCCCTTTTTTTCATCAAGTAAAACTGCTGCTCTGCATTTGTCAACCTGCGTTTCCTAAACTGTGATTAAAAACCTTTGTATTCTTCTACTACTCAGTGCTGTATTAATTCGAACTTACACGTGTCTTGACATGTTTTATTTTGTCTTCATTGTGTTTCAGAAGGTTCACAGATAAGGGACAATTGTCCTCAAGGCCACATATGTTGCAAATGTTTCTTGCTTGGCTTCTTCAAGCTCTGCTTGAAGCAATGGAAGCTCCTAGCTGTACTTAGCAACGCTGGATGAGTCAACATCAGCTGTATGGAATGCTAGCTCGAGATCTAGGGTTTAGCAAACAGCTTCCACTAAAGTAAAAAATCTTGGTGAATACACCCAATGTAATGTGGAGGCCTGGTGGGCAGATCTGTTTGGATGATTCATTTGAGTCATTTCTACTACTGACAATATTGGATACACATTTATGTACTTGTGCACACATGTAATTGGGATGTCAAAAACAGGTCACCGGTGAGATGCAGTTATGCATGAAACTTAAGTGCATCTCTTTTGATGATTCCTGCTGAGACATAGCCGTGGTGGTCATCACAATGACACAGTCTCCAGGGTCCTCTGAGCAGCATGCCCTCGGATTGATAAAGGGATTGCCATATCCTCAACTCTTGATGATGCAATTAGCATCCTATTGTATATATGTTTATTTTACTGTTTTGCTTGTGAAATATTAATACCAACCTACCACATGCTCTGGATAATCCATAAATTCTGTACACAAACTCAAAGTCCCCGCATATTATTGACAAGCATTCAGTACTAGTGTATAGAACTATTTGATTAAAAACACTACCTGGTAATTGAAACAGTCAAGAGATATGGAGGTTGGTGACACTGTCACCAGCTGTGAAGCTGCAAAACACACAAGTGTTGTGGAAAGAATTGGGATTGGCAACATTCGTTTGAATGTTCCACCTCCCTTGTCCCCTCCAATCTTTAACCAAATCTCACTGGCTGGTATGAATCCTTCATGCCAGGTAATTAAGCCTGCTAGTCCTGCATGTAAGAGTACATGAACATGTTTGCCTTTGCTTGTCTAAGCCTATTACCTTTCATTCTCTTCTAAGAATTGGACAATTTTTGCAACCATGCAGGTCGTGAAAGAGGAGCTTCTTTTATTTCCTCTCCACCAGAAGGGAGTCTAAAAGAAAAGGTTGCAATCTTTCCATTGAGATACTTCTGGAAATGTGTCTCATACTCTCCTCACCAGCTCTAGCCAGCCATACGCCGGATGATTTGAGCCATGCACCCTGTAAAATGCAGCCGGTTATGACTGCTGCATTATACAGCGGCGACGGAAGGATCGAGTAAATAAGTGTATGAAATAATTAATAATTGCAAATTAGCGGTGTTGTTTGCATGGGCACAAGAAAAAGTTTGATTCTGTTTTTGTCATCATGCCCTCTTACTAAGACTCTTAGGGGCAACCCTTGCCTTGCTAAAAAAAAATCTCATGCATATTCGAAAGGATTTTAAGAAAATACTGCCACTCACTGCACCTCTCTTGAATTCTACTTGGTGTAGCAAGGAGTGGTTGGAAGCAACTGGTGTATAGTTGATGGCAAAGTGATGGCCTTTACACAGGCTTCTTTATGACATTTCGTGGCCTCTTATATCGGAAATTTCTTCGTAGCGTCCTTCCGATTGCTAAAACTTCTTGATATGAACGCTGTATCAGCAATAGAAAGACCGTAAAAGCTTCTCTTCGATTTTGCTAAGAGGCACGTATGTCATTTTCTTCACAACAGTGTCGAAGATGGCTGAAAGCTTCGTTTGGCTGCATGCAATGGTCAAACCTGGCTTCAATAAGGTGTTGTGTTTCACATAAGAAAATTGCTTCATGCAAGTTCAGTGTTGCGTTTCATAAGAAAAGGCCATTCATAAGAAAGTGGCTTCATGCAAGTTCAGTGTAGTTTCATAAGAAAATGGGTCAGAGATTGCAAATTGTATCCCTGAGAAACCACATTAACCAAGAGGGTTTTTCTTATGAAAAGCTATCACTCATAGTGTTCACAAGCTATTTTACTCGATGAATATAATTGTGAATAACTAATCATCGGTACAAAAAGTGGAGCCGCCATGGCGGCTCCGGCGGCCATGGTTCCATCGCCGCTGATTATATTGCCATTAGAGCAGGCCTGTTTGAGAGCACATGCTTACATTAAAGTGCAGCACCACCGGCTCAGCGGGCCTATTTAAAACGATTTCAAAATTGCTAATATGATATCCAGTATGAAAAACACCGCTCGATCCTCCCCAGACCACGGTTTACATGTGTATGGGGACGGCGTTACAACTTTGGGGGGCGGAGCCCCAGACCCCGCGCACGGCTGTTTCGAGCTGGACAATTAGTTTGATAATTAGAGCGTTACGGTATATGATTTACAAATGATGGCGGATAGCCTCATTATCGCTATGCAATGTTTAACAGCATGGCTTGCTTGAAGCTTACACCTGGTGCTATTATACGCTGATGCATTAGTACCAGCAATCATTTCTCTATAACACACACATGTGAACTATTAATACTACGCTTTCCAAAAATACACTGGCCTCGTTTTCATAAGCATACGCCGTTACGTCATCTCGAGCATGTGTTAAAAAAGCGCGAGTTGCATCGAGCCGCCAATTTCCCCACTGTTAAATTCGATATAGAGGCAATGTTAACACTTCAGGTGAAAGGTGTATGTCATTAACTAAGTGCGGCCGGCACTTTTCGGCCTAAACAGTCTGCTTATTTTCTATGAATAATGATGCGGTGTTGTACAGTATAGGTTGAATGGATTACCACCACCACCAAGGTCAGTTGCACTGCAGAGGATGCATGACTGAAGGGGAAACTAAAAAGACACCACATACCGGTGTGAGGCATATACTCAGGCCTTGTAGAAGGTGTTTGGTATGGCATTTTGAACTGAAGAGGATGCAATGGTGTACCCACAAAGCTTTTGTAGCTCCTGCAAGGATTCTCTTTTAAAGGCAGCTGTACCATGTGTGACTGCATTTCAGTGGCAAACACATAGGAGTTAATCTTGCATGGTGAGATGTTTGCACCTGGACCCAATATGATGGCATTCAAATTAAAATGTATTTAAATTCATACATATATAAGGTATGAACACTTCATATCCACTCAGCAAGTGGGAAGGCCATCCAATATCATTCACACAGCTAAAGATGGTGGTGCTAGTACACTGACATCATTTACGTTTACCCCCTACCCACTGTTTTGAATTTGTCAGATCTCTGTGCCTGAAGGTTCACAACCTGCCCCTGCACAGTGTGTCAGCAGAGGTACAGTGTCCCTGTTGTTATGACACAGCACAGCTGCATCATAACCCTGCTTCCACCTTGGGATTGAACATCTCGGGCAATATATTCATCCATTTTGCAGCCTGTTCCAGGGACATCTAGGAAAACCATCTCCTACTGAGGAGAGGAGATGGTAGATGTCCTGAGACGCATGTCATCAACAAGTCCTTAGAACCTGTCCAACACAAGGAAGAGCACTTGCACATGATTATCACTGACAGGATGACATCACATACAGAGAAGTCATAAGACATTCACACACACACACACACACACACACACACACACACACACACACACACACACACACACACACACACACACACAAGTGGTATGTTGGATTTGGTCTCCTTGGAAAACAATCAAATTCAATGCACCGGCAGCCAAGGACATATGCATCAATACAGGAAAAGATGCAGTATTACCATGTGTAATGTAGGGATATCACAAAATATCGCAGCAATACCAGTAGTAACAAAAAGATGCAAATATGTATCACCTATGCTATACATGGTATGAAAAATCACTTTTAAAATGAGTCAAATCACCTATGTTTGATGACTTGTAGCGCTGTCATTTCTGCAGGCCGCACTTAGTTGTTTGGCTTTCAAGGTAGCCTCCACCCTCCCCCATTTATCCACGTCTTGTTTTCATCCAGGAAAATTGGCGGTAGTCTAGTGTTCCGATCTTCGAGAAGGATATCTCATCGCGGTACTCTCGTGGCGAGCGCTATAGCTAACAGATGGTACAGAGTTGTGCCTTGCAATTCACACGAAGGATAGAAAAATGGGTCCTTGTTGAGGCAGGGATATTAAATACATGGATTGGAAACGGTTCCGTAATCTACGTGTACCGGAAAACCATCCGTGTTGCGCCTACATGGATTCTGAATTGGTGAGTTTGCTGTTGACTCGGACGAGTATGACATGAATGCTGATCCCAGTGGACGGGTTTCAGGGGTGTAGTTCAAAGTTTTTAGATCTGTTGTACGGGTAGTGGTTCAGGAGATTTCGTTACTCGAAGCTTAAGCGATCCGAACGCTTTAAGTCTTTAACAGGCTTATACATTGCTTTCAAATTAAAAGTAAAGCTTGACTGATCCATTAGTAAAACCTGCCTCTTAATTAGAAAGAAACCAACTTACCAAGTGTAGCTTTTCGATTTCGCGACTCTAAGAGTAACCCTCAAGCGCATCACGGATGGAAATTAGGAATACCGTAATTCAGCCGTATATCACCCTCGTTTCCAATCCATGTACAGGGGGGGCTCGGAACAACGGAAAGTAACACCTCGGAACAACGGAAAATTACAGACATTCATTGCGTGCTTTTGGTCTCATAATTGGATTGATAAAGCTAGTGCGGGTAAACTATTACATAATCCTGTCGCTCCGCAAAACAATTTTAAGAACGCGCAAACTATTTTAAGCAATTACGCTATGCCTCAAGCGGTTTCTTTAAGTAAACCGCATTGTATAAACATTGACTGAGAAACTATTTTTAGCCCTTACAGATTTCCGAATGGTTCAAATGCGAACCTACCTTAGAAACAAATACCTTGATCAGCAAGCTAGGCCTGATGCTCTGTCACAGCACCTCTAGAATGATGTTTGCCCTGAAAGAAATTACATCATGTAGCTCTTTTTTTAATACATGTATGCGTCCACTGAAGTTCCTATAGCTCAGTGCCCTTGCATCTCCTGGATCTTCAAATCTCCTGAAGTGGTAAGATCAGTTTTGTTGGTGGTGTGTCAGATAGACCCACTCCTTACTTTCAAATACCGCTCCGACAGAGATCCTTGCCTCTACCTATATCATTGCCCTCACAGTACCGGCCATACATTGTAGCTGCAGCATTGCATGGCAAAAATGGGACACCTGAAAATACTTTTTATTTAGGACAGCTTTGCCAACCATTCATACAGAGAACACAGATCAATTGCGTGCATGTCACTGGCTCATTGAGGCAGATGGACGTTGCGGACAAATGTCTGTGGAGTACGATCAGGTCAGGCTGGCTGCCACGGGGATTGAGCTACATGCAATGCTGCTTCTTTGTATGTTAGGAACCATACACACTTGTGCATATATACATGTACATCAACTAACCCCCATGTCCATGCATACTCAGTACATTTAGCCATGTGCAAAGTAGTATATTGTATGCATCAAATGTACGATCATAGGTCACGAGGGCTGTTGCTTACTTACCCCCATACTGGCTGTAACCTTGCCCTTACCCCCTTCATAGTATCCCATCTCACCGCGTGTAGGCAAAGCCACGAACACGTTGCTGTGTACAGAGATCATATATATGGTCTCTGCTGTGTATCATGGTTTTAAACTTCACCTGAACTAAATGTAATGGGCATAACCACAGCCGTGCGCTATAGCTCGATGTCTGTCCGAGGTCATGTTGACGATCGAGCCTAGTATGGCAACCACGTGCAATACTAGTACAGTTTGAATAAATCATTCGCTTACCTCATACTTTCACACGTATGATTCTGAAGTGAGGCTACTGCAGGCAGAGCGATGTACAGTGGACGACTCCATGTGTGTACTTTCTGCCGCTATTAAGGCGCTCATTCATTAGAAATCGTGGTCCCAATTTCTAATGAATGAGCACCTTTAATTTGAATGTATAGCGGCTACATACATGGAGTCTTCCACTGTACATCGTTATGCCTGCAGCAGCCTCACTTCGGAATCATACGTGTGAAAGTATGAGGTAAGCGAATGATTTGTAGGACTAGTATTGCACGTGGTCGCCATACTAGGCTCGATCGTCAACATGACCTCGGACAGACATCGAGCTACAGCGCACGGCTGTGGTTATGCCCATTACATTTAGTTCAGGTGAAGTTTAAAACCTTGATACACAGCAGAGACCATATATATGATCTCCGTACACAGCAACGTGTTCGTGGCTTTGCCTACACGCGGTGAGATGGGACACTGAACAGCCAGTATGGGGGTAAGTAAGCAACAGCCCTCGTGACCTATGATCGTACATTTGAATGTCATGCATGCGTACAATATACTACTTTGCACATAGCTAAATGTACTGAGTATGCATGGACATGGGGGTTAGTTGATGTACATGTATATATGCAAAAGTGTTTATGGTTCCTAACATACAAAGAAGCAGCATTGCATGTAGCTCAATCCCCGTGGCAGCCAGCCTGACCTGATCGTATTCCACAGACATTTGTCCGCAACGTCCATCTGCCTCAATGAGCCAGTGACATGAACGCAATTGATCTGTGTTCTCTGTATGAATGGTTGGCAAAGCTGTCCTAAATAAAAAGCATTTTCAGGTGTCCCATTTTTGCCATGCAATGCTGCAGCTACAATGTATGGCCGGTACTGTGAGAGCAATGATGTAGGTAGAGGCAAGGATCTCTGTCGAAGCGGTATTTGAAAGTAAGGGGTGGGTCTATCTGACACACCACCAACAAAACTGATCTTACCACTTCAGGAGATTTGAAGATCCAGGAGATGCAAGGGCACTGAGCTATAGGAACTTCAGTGGACGCATACATGTATTTTAAAAAAAGAGCTACATGATGTAATTTCTTTCAGGGCAAGCATAATTCTGGAGATGCTGTGACATAGCATCAGGCCTAGCTTGCTGATCAAGGTATTTGTTTCTAAGGTAGGTTCGCATTTGAACCATTCGGAAATCTGTAAGGGCTAAAAATAGTTTCTCAGTCAATGTTTTACAATGCGGTTTACTTAAAGAAACCATAGCGTAATTGCTTAAAATAGTTTGCGCGTTCTTAAAATTGTTTTGCGGAGCGACAGGATTATGTAATAGTTTACCCGCACTAGCTTTATCAATCCAATTATGAGACCAAAAGCACGCAATGAATGTCTGTAATTTTCCGTTGTTCCGAGGTGTTACTTTCCTTTGTTCCGAGCCCCCCCTGTATTTCTATCCCTGGTTGAGGTCATGTTTCATGATGTAATCGTTTCAATATTTCAGGGCGTAGGTCTTGTAATGACTTAATATTGTCCAACGTTGAATGGGCCTGAAACAGCCGTGGATATGAAGCGCGGTACGTCCTGTCCCGCCCCTTCATTAACTATACCCCCCTCTCCGAATTCCTCCATCTGCCCCTGGCATCATATTTACCTGCTCTTTGACTCCATAGGAAGCTCCATAGCTTTGTGATGTTTAATTAGTGCAACTGATTTACGGCAGCTGCAGACCTGTTGTCTCCTACCCAGACCCTCTAACCTCAGATAGAGGTCTGGGTACGAGACTAGTGAAAAGGTGGCCTAGATACGGCTGGCTTGTGGTATGAAGCAGGAGTATGTGGTGGAGGGTGTATCAATGACTGCAAGGCTAACCCTAACCCAACCCAAAGTTCACAAATTATCAGGGACCTGGGGAAAGTCAAAATCAAATTAGAGAATGTATTGGTGCATGCATGGAGTTGCAGATTGTGGAGACAAGCTATGCAAGGGTCAAAACCATGCATACCTCAGCATACTCGCATGTCCTCCATCATCATATGCCATGCATGCATCAGCACTGCATGATACGCTCAACAACATAGGCCCTTGAGCCGATGCACGCAGCCAAGCTTACTATATATACTATCACCAGACCCCAGCTATGGATGCATGGTTTAAATTTGTTTTGATTGAGTAAACAATAAAATTGCAGATTTTAAAAAAGAAATACACCTGTATGCCCTTTTTGAACAAACACTTGCCAACACGAATGTGCACTGAACACACAACAACATAAATACAACACTTAGTCCTTATTATGTGTGCGGACAGGCCAAGACTTCCAAGCCTGAGCAGGTAACCTTTTGGTGCCCAGCCAAGTGAAGTAAAAAAATAAAAATAAAAATTATGAAGTACCCTTGGGAAGTGGTACTTGGATCCTGGCATCAAAAATTTGCACGGTTCTGAACAAATGGAGACACGAGGTCCTCACATCTGGTGATATGTAACAACCTGGCCGCCTCGTGTGCCAAGTCAATGGGCCGGCTCCCCAGCGAGTTGGGCTCGTTGATGACATGCCATGCCCCCCACGCGAGGATTTGGGAGGCAAAGGTGGAGAAGGACTTGACGCCTGGCACCACCAGCTTCTCCATCGCACTGTACGACAACATCAGGTGGAGCAGGGTTGTTCCGGGGGATATGTGGAGATTTGTGGACACGAATTTTTCACCAAGTTGTTGGAAGTCGCTGTGATCATCAGGGGTGAGGTTGTTGTGCCAATCGTACAGCAAGAGCATCACACGCTGGACCTGCACACTCAGTATGTCGTCCGAAGTGAGAGGCTTGCAGTGAACACGCTTAATTTCCTCGAGCAAGTTCTCCGACGTGCGCACAAGTGCAGAATAGCAGCGCATCTTGTAGCGACATGAATTGAATTGTTCAATCATACCATGAAGCCAAATCCTGAAGTCACGCAGCTTGAGATACATGTAGATGTCAGGGTATATGCAGATGCTGCTGGGGTGGGGGAGAAGTAGGAACTCTTGAAGGCCCAGTGCCCTCTCCAACAAAAGCTCACACTGTGAATGTTTCTTCCAAGCAAGAAAATACGAAGCTGCGCCACACAGTATATAGGCTAGCTGACTGTTGTGCCGCCTGTATCCGAGGCAACGCTCGTAGGCGATTATTGACTGATACACGAGTTCGTCATAGCTACTGCATACGGCGTCCAGTTCCTGAACGGACGAGACTTCTGTCCGGTTCCCGTACACCTTCATTGGAGGCAGTTGTGGCAGTTGTAAGGCGTTGGCCTCCCGAAAACACAGCGACTCCTTCCACCCTTCTACAAAAGTTTCAATTCTGAATAAATCAAACCTCGCAATGCCGCTCTCGTCTGGTGTGAGATGCCTGGAGATGTTTAGTAGCAGCAGAGCGTCCGCTTTACAAGAGAGAGGACAGTCAGGGTGCTCGACCAACACCCTCACCAGCAACTGGTGACAGTTGGCCGCGGCCAGAAACAGCGGGCAAGGAATATAGTCATCGTCACTGCGCGAGTTCGAGCTTGGTACCTCTTGGAATACTGGCGTCATGGGCATGCTGTTGGCGGTAAGGTAGACCTCAAAGTATTGCGAACCGCGCTGTGCAGCGAGGTGGAGCGCGGTGAACCCAGAGGATAGCCTGTGGTTGACTTCGGCTCCCCTCTGTAAGAGGGACGTGACCACGTCAGGCTTACTCATTGCAACACACAGTGGAGTCCATCCGTAGCAGTCCTCTTGGTTTATGCTAGCGCCATGCTCCAACAGTGCGTCCAACACGTCGACGCGCCCACCGGAGACGGCTGCGTGAAGCGGAGGTATGCGGTGCTTGTCTGGGAGGTGAACCGATGCCCCGTATGCTATCAGGAGGCGAACTAGTTTGGCGTCGTAGAGCTTACAAGCCGTATGGAAGGGAGACTCTGGCAGCTCCGCAGGGTCTGACTCTAAGAACTGCCTGACCTCTGCCGGAAAGTGTTCTACAAAATACTCGACCACATCTTGCCGCCCGTTCATGACTGCCTCGGCAAAGAAACTGGACCCGCCCTCCATAAGGTAGGACCTAAGTCCTTTCAGCTGGCTTTTGACGCATTCGTCGATGCATGACGCTACATCGTTCAGCGAACCTCCCGCCAGTACGCACAGAAATTTCTTTTTCCTTTGCCATACCCTCTCTTCCTCAGTTACCAACTCGCCCGGCCGATACTCCATATATGCAGCATCGTAGTCGACGCAAGTGCCGTATCGTGGTGTCCTGTTATCAGCCCCATCACCATACACAGCCATCACGCCTGTCTAGCTATGCATGGAAAATATAAATATATTTACATTTACTCGAATTATACGGCCAAGCGCAGCTGTCACGGTCCGCCCAATAAATTTTTAAAAAGTGGCGCGAGGAATGTGATGAGCGGTAGGTATGCGTAACCCTTATCTTAAAATTGCATAAAATTTTCTGTAATAGTGATAACAGTGTTCGGATAAAATACAGCTAAAGAAAATGATATACAAGACGAAAAAAGCTGGCAAAAAAAAAAAAAAAAAAGGAAGAAAAATTCAAGAAAATGGAAGTGCAAAATACAACCGAAAATAGTATAATGACAATGAAAAAAACACGACTGCATTAACTGGGACCATGATGTAGCCGAGGTGCCATCGGGATGGGTCACTGTGGTATCTGTGGGCAGGGAACAGCTCACAGCTCAGGTAGTACCACCAGCAGTGCAGGTGTGTACACAAGAGGTCCATAACACACCCCCAATCATGTAATCATGTACACAAGCTGCCAAGTAACTTTGGATGATCATCACACATTAACACCTCACCACACCTCCCCCAGGAATGTGTCACCTTCCTGTAGCTGCTACTTAAAGGTTTATGTGTGTGTGTGTGTGTGTGTGTGAGTCCATGTGTTAGTGTGCATGTGTGTGTTAGAGGATGGTTATATAGCTATGGCTACTGCACCCTTAGCTCATCATGTACACACACACCTGAGGTCAGAAAACCTTACATGTGCTACTGGTTCAGAACTAAAGAACCTTCAACCTTACCACACATAAGTGTAATGTGTGGAGATGGGTGTGATGGGTGTAATGTGTGGAGATGGGTGTAATGTGTGGAGATGGGTGTAATGTGTGGAGATGGGTGTAATGTGTGGAGATGGGTGTAATGTGTGGAGATGGGTGTAATGTGTGGAGATGGGTGTAATGTGTGGAGATGGGTGTAATGTGTGGAGATGGGTGTAATGTGTGGAGATGGGTGTAATGTGTGGAGATGGGTGTAATGTGTGGAGATGGGTGTAATGTGTGGAGATGGGTGTAATGTGTGGAGATGGGTGTAATGTGTGGAGATGGGTGTAATGTGTGGAGATGGGTGTAATGTGTGGAGATGGGTGTAATGTGTGGAGATGGGTGTAATGTGTGGAGATGGGTGTAATGTGTACATTGAGCAGGTGGACCACATGCTTACACAAGGCCCCATGGCAAGCCACCACAAAGATGCAAGTGCCAGTCCAAACATGTGTACCCAACAATGATGCAATCTTGCCACAACACACACAAGTTGCTTGTACATTGATTAAATCAAACTGCTTGTGTAAGCCAATCTATTAACATCACAGTTCTATATACACTGTATTGAGAGTATGAGAAGAGAAGTGTGTGTGTGTGTATGTGTGTGTGTGTGTGTGTGTGTGGATAATGATCTCACCTGGATATGGTGGGAGGCGTAACAGGAGTTGGTGGGAAGTTGCCGGGAACTGCTGAGTCGTAGTACATGAAGAGAAACGTGCCAACTCCTATGAGTAGGCCAATGATGGCCGCCAGGTGAATGGCTCCGAGGTATCCTGAAGGAATGGTGTACACGTGTAAGTCCACCACAAGTACCCCCCCCCCCCCCCCCCCATAAGTACATGTAGCACTCTCCCTAACCCACAAGCCAATAAATTTTTTACTGGTTCAAAGAATACACATACACATGTACACACACGCTATTAAAAACATGTTTTAACCCATACCAATTTACCACTTGGTTTACACAGCCCACATGCTGTGTGCTATGTAAAACATTGTACCATTGTACAGTACTGAGTGAATATTTCTACTTTTGACCCTGTTGCAAACTGGGCAGGATCCCTGTCAACAAAGACGTAGTTCTCTGTCCACACAACGCTCTGCTCACAAGTGGCACACATCTATCATCACACAACCTCAATCATAACTAATCATAACTACCTCATAACTGCTGCAAGTGATTGATGATCAACAGTGTTCTGTATATCAGGTACAATGGACAAGCTGAGCATGTTAGACATGCCAGTAAACCCCCCCCCCCCCCCCCCCCCCCCAGTACTTTGCCCCATGCACACACACACAGGTGCTCTTTGGCTAAATGCATTGGCACTGCTGGCCCATCTGATGGTGCAAAAGACATAGTCCAAGGGTCGGCACCCCATGACAAAGAAGGCAGCCAGGTGGTCGGTCACCTGCTGCATGTGAGGACCTCCACAGGTGGTCACCTGCTGCATGTGAAGACCTCACAAGGTGGTCACCTGCTGCATGTGAGGACCTCACAAGGTGGTCACCTGCTGCATGTGAGGACCTCACAAGGTGGTCACCTGCTGCATGTGAGGACCTCACAAGGTGGTCACCTGCTGCATGTGAGGACCTCACAAGGTGGTCACCTGCTGCATGTGAGGACCTCACAAGGTGGTCACCTGCTGCATGTGAGGATCTCACAAGGTGGTCACCTGCTGCATGTGAGGACCTCACAAGGTGGTCACCTGCTGCATGTGAGAACCTCACAAGGTGGTCACCTGCTGCATGGGAGGATCTCACAAGGTGGTCACCTGCTGCATGTGAGAACCTCACAAGGTGGTCACCTGCTGCATGGGAGGACCTCACAAGGTGGTCACCTGCTGCATGTGAGAACCTCACAAGGTGGTCACCTGCTGCATGGGAGGATCTCACAAGGTGGTCACCTGCTGCATGTGAGAACCTCACAAGGTGGTCACCTGCTGCATGGGAGGACCTCACAAGGTGGTCACCTGCTGCATGTGAGGACCTCACAAGGTGGTC